>WOVY01013755.1:192500-284009 GCA_013436015.1 Rhipicephalus annulatus
ATGTTGGGTTAAACGTTCCGAAACCGTCATATGATTATGAGAGACGCCGTAGTGGAGGGCTCTGGAAATTTCGACCGCCTGGGGTTATAACGTGCACCCAAATCTGAGCACACGGACCTACAACATTTCTGCCTCCATGAGAAATGCAGCCGCCGCAGCCGGGATTCGATCCCGCGACCTGCGAGTCAGCAGCCGAGTACCTTAGCCACTAGACCTCCGCGGCGGGGGCGTTCACGCAGAAAGCGTTCATTTGCTTGATGAGCGCGATTTTTCTCTCCGCACTCAAAGTGCGAGGTAAACTGATCCCGAGCACCGATCGCTATTTCTACGCAAGACTTTTAAGAATTGCCCCGTGGCATGAGAAAAGCACCGCTTTCTCTCTCCGAGGCTATTTTGGAGTCTAAGAGAGCATAAAGCAACCAAAAATTAAAAATCTGGTGGTCGCGCGCGCGCGCTATAGTCACTGTTGTTTCTGTTTCGCGCAACCGAGTAGGGGGGCGATGCTGAAGCGAGATAGGAGTCGCAGATTGAGCGTCGCGTCCTGTCTTCTTCAGCTTCCTCCCGCGGTGCATTCTGCGGTGGTGGCCTTCTCCTGCTCATGAGGCCGAGACTACAAGGGGAAGAATAAGACGAAGAAGAAGACCCTGCGAACTTTTTTTTTGTTGTTGTTCTGCAGTGGGATGCCGGGAACCGATAAGAACTTGCATGGGAAGGGACGGTAGACGTGCCTTGTCTTTCTCGGGTCTCCGCTTTTCTTTCTTCATCTTTGTTGTGCATCAGCTGCGCCGTCGGTGCAGTCAGTCTTTTCGTCGTGGACATCGAGTCCTCTTCTTCGTCTTCTTTATCTGATGAGCCTGCGCCGTTTTGTCAGCAGCGTCGACTTGGAGAGGCTGTCCCTTGCAGCGCCGCGATGCGGCAATGTTTCGTACGTGGCAGTGCGAGTCTTTCTTAATCGCCCATCCACGTATACATACATACACCAAACGGGTCTCCTCCTCCGTTAATTTCATCTGTCCGTGCATTTTCGCTCTTTTCTTTCTTCTTGCGAGCTTCTAAACACCGTCGATTCCCGCAGAAATCACCCGTGTATACGTGCAGGGGAGCCGTACACAGAGACTTGGCACCGCGTCTCAGTCTTTGTCCCCACGCTTGATCGAAGCGCGTTTGTCTTTCGGTCGTCCGATGGCAACGATAGTCCGCTCCATCCGGGCGAATTTACGGTTGACTTATCGGAAACGCATACAACGCAGCTGAGCGTGCTCGACGAGCCTGTAGAATGTAGCCGCTGGAGAGATGCAGCTGTAAGCAGGACTCTCCATCACGCCCGTCCTTCGCCAACGGTCTCGAACATCGATCGCGCTTGTGTGTATATATATGTTTCTGCGGCGTAAGCGGCGTCGCTTAGCCGCGACGCATAGTCTGCGATGACCGACCAGGCAGATGCACCTGAGAGAGAGGAGCAGTCTGATCTCGCGCGCTGGTATAGCTTCCCATAATTGATTATTCTGCTGCTCGTTCTGTCTCGGTTTTGTGAAGCTTCCGTTTTTTTCTCGATTGCGTCTCAGGTCATCATGGCACGCGGCTTCACCGCAATCGCGCACGTTCACCTGGAGTATAGACTCGATAGAAAGCGTGTTGCGAGCTATAGCGCTCATAGTTTATTTATGATGGTTATGTTTATGTTATATCAGTACGCTTTCTTCTATAGCTTCAACAGTAGGTAAACTTGTTCGTGCGACGCGTATACGTTTATTTAGAGATATTCTGTTTCCTTCGCGCATACGTAACCGACCTATAGCTTTCGGTTGCGGTGGTGTTCATGAAACAGAATTCCGTAAATTGCTACAAGTAAGATTATTGCTCTACGGCTTGTTAGCTGAAAATATCTTGTCTGATTATCTTTCTCTTCGTTTTGTTAAGCGTGTATAGGAAGAGTTGGAAAGTAAGTAGGGGTTAAATGTCGTTTCTTGTGAGCTCTGTCGTGGTGGGAACATGTGCATTATATCTATCACGTCCTTGGCAATCCGCGCATTGTGTTATGGCTCGTTCACAGAAGCTCATCGTTCGCGTGCATCTAAAATAAGAGAAATATCAGATAAATAAGATTTTCTGGTCCGGACCAATCGTGGCGATTGCGCGGAACGTTATAGCGTTGTCATGTGAGCCGTAAACACGGTAACACCACGGCGAGAGAACCTGAAGCCAGTTCGTGTGGCCCTTCGGTATATATATAGATAATAGCTGTCAGTCACGTTGTTATGTGCTTGAGTACACGAGTAGATTTCATTTTCTTTCTTTCAGTTTTCAATAACATATTTTATTCGATATTCGACATCTTTTACCCCAATTAGGAACTGTTTGATCTGAGTTCCATCCGAGATTTTAAAAAATCACTATTCGCGCGCCTGTATGATAAAATTGAAACAAACGTGTTCACTAGGCATGATGAGCTCTCTCTTCTAAGTCCATTACAGCGGTGGGAACTTGTAGAATGAGAACCTTGTAGAATAGTGTAGAATTAAAACGTATCTGTGACTGCGAGGCAGACACTTTTTTTTTTCATGGAGTTCACGTTTTACAGGTTGTAATATACATCTGGTTCCTGCGGCACCTTTTCGTAACTTTCGTGCATGCTCTTCGCCTTCGTACTGCAGGCCAGCAACTTTACGGTTACGTCTGCGCGAGGCACATATTGAACACTCAATCGCTTAAGTGCGATTTCTGTGACAATTATAAATGGTGCGCGAGGCACATTGAACGCGCTCAATCGCTTAAGTACGATTTCTGTGACAATTATAAATGATGCGCTCTCAGCTAAGTCACCACTTTATGCAACATGCTGCCTTGATTGATACGTGGGGTTTAACGTCCCAAAACCACCATATGATTATGAGAGACGCCGTAGCGGAGGGCTCCGGAAATTTCGACCACCGTTGGGGTTCTTTAACGTGCACCCAAATCCGAGCACACAGGCCTACATTTCCGCCTCCATCGGAAATGCAGCCGCCGCAGCCGGGATTTGATCCCATGACCTGTGGGTCAGCAGCCAAGTACCCTAGCCACTGACCACCACGGCGGGGCAACATGCTGCCTTGACCAACTCAAGTCTGCTTGTCCAAACTTCGGCCCCATGCAGATATGCACCCCCTGTGTGAGGGGGTGCATATCTGTGTGAGGGGGTGCATTACACGTTATCGACATGCACTGACATGCAGTTGTTATTTTGCGACATGCAGTCGGTGCCGTGTAGTCGCGTTAAACGAGGCAAGAGTTGCGACATGACTTTTGCTCTTGTCCGTTGGGGCGCATGTTGAGGCGAGAGGATACCGAGAAGCTCCTGCTTTTGCTGCGTCGCCGCAGGCTTTGCTGGCGTCATCGCAAGTGAAGCGCGTTCTCCCGGCTAATGTGATTTGGATGGGGATTCGCAATCGAATTAGAACCCCCCGCACTGTATCGATCACGTGATTGCGCTCTTGCGCGTGCCGCCCACTGGCCTCGGGAAGGACGGCGCCCTGCGCATAAACGGATTAGTGCGCGCTGCTGCTGCGAAAAGTGCGCCGCGACTCGTCCTGAGCGCGCACGGTCCGACGACGCCATAACGGGCCCGACCCTTCCATTTTCAGTTTCAAGCACGTGTTTCTCTTATAGCGAGGGGACTTAATGGACGCTGGGTTCTTGGCAAAAACGCGCGTATATACGTCATGGCGCGGAGCGCGCTGCTTGAGATGTGTTCGGTACGGGGCTGCAAAGCACATCCCGCTTGTTGCACTTTTCCTTTCCGATTGGATTCGCTTGATGCGCTTCATCTCTGTGCGGGAGCTTCTGCTTCGTCCTCTGACGTCAGAGCTGTGGCGGCTTGTGTGTATGCGTTTTATGTGCGTGTTCGAAGCTTGATCCTTGCAAACGGGGCGTGCTTAAACGGCATCTCGATTCAGCGAGTTTGTTTCCTTTTCGCCTTCTTCTTGTTTTCTACTCAAAGCACTCTTGCTTTGCGAATATCGATCTAGCCGTAGTGATTTCTCGTCGTGCGGAAAAAAAATCAGCCGTGCAACAAAATGGTATGTGCGTGCATAAAAATGGCGGGTGGGATAAAGTGAATTAAGCGTATCGGTCGTTTTCTTCGGCTTGCGTCGTCATGATGTATAAAGTCGGATTGTAAAGGCTGGCTTTGTATACAACTGGAGACAGAAATGTTACTCAGCTTTCTATTTTACATTATACTGTATTTTACGGACACGATGAGTGCAGGGCAATCGCGTCTCGTTCCGACCGTTTTTCGTGCATGCATTGGATATAAGGAGAGAGATATTCACTTCTTTCCTCACTTTATAATGGCTTGCGTAATACCAAGCCCTGCGTGAAGTCGTACTGTACGGCGCATTCGCAAGGCATCCGCCGCCCCCGACTGGTGCATATCGTTGTGTTCATTTACTGTCTTACTTTTCGATTCGGCCGTGTGAAAGCGAACACGTTGTTCATATCGCAGAGCGCGCCGTACGGCGCCGTTCATTCTCATGACGCGCGAGAGATGGACGCGGCGCTGAGTGGGTCCATTCTCGCTCCTCTCGGCGCCTCAGCGTGTGTACTGTTACACCGCAGCTACCGCGCACGCGGGACACCGTCGCGCCGAGGGAAAAGAAAACGAGACCCTAGATGCCCCTTTTCTTCTACATGATATGAAGGCGGCAATGGCTAAAATGCGTAGAGGAACAGCCCCTGGTAAGGATAAAATCACGGTCAAGACGCTGGCAAATTTGGCCGATCCTGCGCTGGCACACCTCTTGGAATACATCAACGCCATCTGGAGTGGTCGGATATCGGTCCCTTCAGAGTGGAAGACATCACTGGTCACATTCATTCCCAAACCGGGGAAGCCAGTAAACATAGACAACCTTCGCCCCATCTCTCTAACGTCTTGCGTTGGCAAGTTGATGGAGACGATGGTGCGGGACAGACTTTCGGAATATCTTGAACAGAAAGGGGCTTTCGCCCCTACCATGTTCGGATTCCGTCCTCACAAATCGGCACAGGATGTACTCCTGCAACTACACCGAGAGGTCATCCAACCGGTGGCGATGAAACATAACGACAGGGTCATCCTCGCCTTAGATCTGAAGGGGGCCTTTGACAATGTTAAACACAGCGTCATACTCGAACACCTAAGCCTCACTAACTGTGGTCAGAACACATTTAATTACGTCAAGGATTTTTTATCGGACAGAGCCGCCCTGCTCCGCATTGAAGACTCCGAATTCGGGCCGTATCAAATGGGTACCAGAGGGACACCGCAAGGGGCTGTTCTCTCCCCCATTCTATTTAACGTCGCAATGATGCACCTGCCACGTCAGCTGGCGGCCATAGAGGGCATTCATCATGCCCTCTATGCCGATGACATTACGGTATGGGCAACTCAAGGGAACTTAGGTGCCATTGAGACCAGTCTGCAACAGGCTGCCGAAATTGTACACACCTACGCGGCGCGTTGCGGACTCGAATGCGCACCCAACAAATCCGAATTCCTTCACATTAGAGGCATGCCTAAAGACAACACAGATATCTCCATCACTCTTCCTGCGGGCCCAATCAGACGAGCGGAGGAGATCAGGGTCCTGGGCCTATACATTCACCAGCAGCTCCGGATTGACACAACATTGACGAAATTAAGGAAGATAGGAGACCAGGTGGGTCGCATGATCCGCAGGGTCTCCAACAAGAGGGGGGGACTTCGGTGCACAGATGCGTTGCGGCTAGCGCACGCTTTTGTCACCAGCAGGGTCATGTACTCCGTCCCTTACCTCTCCCTCCGCAAACATGAGGAAGAACGAATCGAGGCAATCATTAAAAAGACAATAAAGCGGGCTCTTGATCTTCCGATCTCTACATCCAACAGCCGTCTCAAGGCATTGGGTGTGATTAATTCATACCAAGAGCTGAGGGAAGCCCATCTTTTAAACCAGTACACACGGCTAGCCCAAACCAACTCTGGCCAACGCCTGCTTGCACGTCTGCACATAAGACATGATTTCGAACAACAGGAACGGGTCAAAGTGCCAGAACTGTGGCGCACAGCCCTTCTGGTCCGACCTCTACCCACTAAAATGGACAGAGATGAACACACAGCGCGACGTGACGCACGCGCTCGGGCGCTGGAACGACAATTTGGACAGAAGCCAGGTGTGTACTACGTGGACGTTGCTGGCCCCACCTCCAAGGGGTGGTACACGGCGGCTGCTATTCACGAGGGCACACAGGTGGATGGGCTAACCTTTAGGGCGTATTCTGTAACACAGGCTGAGGAGGTCGCCATTGCCCTTGCGGCCTCTCACAGTAATTCCCGGTATATTATCACGGATTCGCGCCGAGCGTGTCGTAATTATACAGCCGGGTACATATCACCGTTAGCCGAGACAATACTGCGCAACTGCATAAGAGACACGGACCCTCATCCGAAACGCATTATATGGACACCGGGCCATCAGGGATTGCGGGGGAAATGAGGCTGCAGATGCGGCTGCCCGAGCGCTCATTTCCGGGCTACCTTCGTCAATGCCGATGGAGACCGATGAGGAGGGTTACCCTCTCCTCCGATATAAGGAAATTCTTTATTATTATCGGGAAAGTCATCGCCGCTACCCTCCCCCCGCACGGGGGTTGAAGAAGGCAGAGGAGCGCATTTTGCTTCGCCTCCAGACGAATACATTGCTATGTCCTGCCATAGTCAAACATTTCGACCCTACGGTCACAGGACAGTGCCAGCACTGTGGGGAGGTGGCAGACACCTACCACATGGTGTGGGCCTGCCAAGCTAACGCAGCCATTACTCCTAACCCAAACCCTAGGCGAGAGGACTGGGAGGCGGCCCTGCTCGGCTGCTCAGACCTTCAGGCCCAGCAGGCCTTGGTCCAGAGAGCCAAGACGGCGGCTTTAACCAATGGGGTCCCGGAATAGAGACTCCACCTAGTCTGTAGGGGCCTCTAAAGAGGTCCTACACCTCTCTTTTGTAAATAAATGTTTTTCACCACCACCACCACCGCCGAGGGATGTGCGCTGCTGGCTGGTGGCGGGGGGCGTGAGCGGCGGGCGCCGATGAACGGGAACGATTACGTGCAGCGCCGCGGTTCCTGTTACGATTGCTATCGTCGCCGTCCCATATGGAGTGCCTAATGAACGCCCAACCCGGGAATAAGCGCGTGTGCGTCGGGGCACAACACCCCCCCCCCCTCCGGCGGTTGCGGCCTCTGCTGCAGAATCGTGTACTTTCCTGGCGCAGACTGCGCGTCGCGTGCTAAGTTCGGAGCCGTGGGCGCGATAGGAACAGCTTCCGCTGCGTATAGCCGCCACCGGCGCACCAAATCGGGCCGCCGCATCTCGAAACTGTGTGTGTGGCGCGCGGGTCTGAAAGAATAACACGTTACACGTTTCATACAAGCGGAAGGGGGATGGTATAGTACGATGGGGCAGGGGTTGTGGGAATTAAAGTACACAATCATAGGTGGCGAACACGTTTTAACGCCTCCCGTGAAGTGGTGCACCACGTGTGCGAAATGATGGGGCTTGTGCTGCTGCTCTCTTCCCTCGGTATATACAGGGGAGTTCGGATAGATCTGTCGTACACGCGGTATGTAATCGCGCTTCTCCGCGAGGTTTGCGTGCTGTGCTACAGAGGCACGCTTCCAGGGGCGAGCACACGGTGCGATACGCGCATTGGCGGAGCGCCGTTCGCCTTGATTGATGCCCCGCCGCGATTAGGAAATTGCCGGACTCCCCTGTGCATCTCTCGGCAGCCGCGCTTCCGTATGCCGTCCTACGGGCTCACAACAGACGCGCTCGTTCGCAACGCGTTTCAATCTGCGGCCGGTCACTGGGGAAAACTCGCGGCCGTTGCGGCCTCTGTGGCGCCCCCTTCCGTGCGGCCTCTGTGGCGCGTGCCTCGCGTGTGCACGCGAGTTGCGCGAGATTTTGTGTGCGAGGACCTGGGGTGCTATTCTGGACACTGTCTAATTCCGCCGTATTGTCAAATTTCGTACTAGCGGGATTTTAAGCCAATCAGAAATGTCGTAGCAGCTCACTTGGCCAATTCGCATCAATCAATGGCGGAATCTGAAAACATGGTTGAATTCGGCAATGTCCAGAATAGCACCCCTGGCATTCTACCTTCTGTTTTGTCCTTCGTGCAGCCTGGCCACCTCTTTCGTGATTATGTCATACCTTTATTGTATCATTGTGAGCGTTTTGCGTATCGTGGCGGCGCTTGCGCATTTTTATGCATAGTGTACGGTCATAAAGATGGATATGTAGTGCTGCTGTGTGATTGCGAGAAGGTGAATAAGTCGCCGCACTTGCGCAGTGATAATCTGCAAGCGATACAGAAAGGCCATAACGGTCATTCATGGTCATCCGCCGTATAAGGCTAACATGCGCATCAGGATTCTCAGTTTTTTTTTTCGTTGTTTCTATAGCAGCAGCCTTTCGACAATTTGCAAGAACGCGAACCAAGATGTGAACGTCGCCTCAACGGCACTTTGTTGAGAAATCCCGTGTTAGCGGCTTAAGAACTTCCTTCACAATATACTCGCATAACACTTTTTACGCGACAACCCTGTCATGGTGGGTGCGTACACTTACTTGGTCACTTACTTAGCCGGATTAAGAAAGTACGCCTTTTGAGAGCAGATATTAACAGATGATCTCGAAAACAGTTCTTTTCCTTTTTATGCCGCCGAAGGTGTTTTTTTTTAATTTATGTATAACTATATTGAGCACGTAACTTGTGCACGAAATGATATTTAGATTGTACAAGAGCCAGAACGAAGTTTGTGAGTGCTTCCTTGCCACAAATGCGTAGATTTCGTGAACCTTCTTGCGCCGTGTGTGAAGCACCTTTTGCCTTGACTCGGGCAATTGCAGTGAACACCGTCAAGTGCGACGCTGTGGTCGTTCCGAGTGTTATGTCTTTGCATGCACCGACGTTGAGTGCAACGTGCCTCCCTGTGTGTGCGCAGGCGATCAAGTACTGCGACCATGTGCATGGCAAGTGGCACTTCTCCGAGATCCGGGCCATCTTTTCGAGGCGTTACCTGCTGCAGAACATCGCGCTCGAGATCTTCCTGGCTTCGCGAAGTGAGTCTGCACCTTGCATTGTTTGTTTGTTTGTTTATTTGTAGCACGCTCTTATACAATATAGTTGCACATTTCACGTTGTTCCGTGACTGAGACTTCGCAATCGTGTTTTTGAGCCGAAAGCTTTAGATGCCTCATGAAACAAGGCGAAAATGGAGTGCCTCGATCATGCAAAACGCGAAAGCAGATGCCTTATGAAACGTGTCAGCGTCAGTACTATCGAGTGATGCAAGAATCGTGTCATAACATCACCATGTGACGTCGTTATGACGTCGCAGATTGTCAAAATTCACAGCGTCATCATGACACGGGCGTGACGTCACATGACGTCACAAGATGTCGTCGATGAGTCAAAACTGTGCTCATCACGGAAGCACTGCAAAAACAGGTGAGATGCAGAAAGGTTTCGGACGCTGTTATGCAACAGACTGAGAAGAATAAGATAAAAGTTGTCTTAGGCGAATGCAAAGGGACCCTGTGAATTCATTTATGAAGTGTTCGTGCAAAGATAGCATCAGTGCGGTCCCAGCGGCAACTGCGTCGATCTCCCTCAACTACAGGGTAACCTGAGGCGCTGCGAGCGCGCAGAGGAGGTCCCGCGAGCGCTGGGACACCACGCGGGCAATCTTTTCGCGCGATCGCTGAGCCCTGTACCCTTTCCAAGCTCTCTCCCGTACTTGGGTTGCGGTTGGGCCCTCGGGAAAGAGCGTGGCGGGGTGGGAGACTGGAGGAGGGTGTACGCGCCAACTGTATAGGCGTTGATTTAAGGGGCGCGCCTTACTGTCGCCGCGCAGAGACTGAGCGTATATGCCGCGCGACGCGGCGAGATTTACGGCGCGCGCCTGGCGTAGCCGCCGCCGCCGCCGCGTCAGTGCGGCGCTCATGTACAGCCCCAGCAGCCTCGATGTGTGACCCTGCCGCGATTTAGCTTGCGTTACCACACTCCGCGACGCCGTGCGTCGACGGCCCACTGTTTTCTGCTCTGCAGTTGCAGTGCACGTTCGGTGCAGTGTTCGCGTTTAGGACACCCAATGCGCCTGCAAACGTGCCCGGCGTCATGAACGGCTTGCATTTCTTTCCTTGTTATCGCCACGGTGCCTCCATCTTTGCTCATGCCCCGCCGCGGTGGTCTAGTGGCTAAGGTACTCGGCTGCTGACCCGCAGGTCGCGGGATCGAATCCCGGCTGTGGCGGCTGCATTTCCGAAGGAGGCGGAAATGTTGTAGGCCCGTGTACTCAGATTTGGGTGCATGTTAAAGAACCCCAGGTGGGCGAAATTTCTGGAGCCCTCCACTACGGCGTCGCTCATAATCATGTGGTGGTTTTGGGACGTTAAACCGCAAATATCAATCAATATCAATCAATCGATCTTTGCTCATGTGTATGATAGGCAAAAAGAAAGCATGGTGTGGCGTTCGAAGGGGTCGTGTCATGGGGAGTGGCATGCATTCACATTGTGTATAGTAGTTGCTACTGTTCCTGTCACGTGCATGTGCAGTAGTGGCGTCGTTGCCGGGAAATGGGGGAAAGGGAGGGGGTTCAAACCCCCTCTAAAATTTTCGATTGTGCATGCGTACCTATACGCGCAAGTATACCAACGCACAAACGAACTTACTTAAAGAGGATGGTTCAAGCTATCCTCAACTCCTCCTCTCCCGAAAAAAATAATTCTCCCTACGCCCCTGATGTACCCAGTTAACAAGGTCTTTGTCACGGATGGCGACAGCTCTGTGGTCACGCTCACGCTTGTTTTCAGACTTCTAACAAATACTTTACATGGCTTAACCGTTCGGTAAGTTGGCGCTTTGTTCCAGTTCGTATACAACAAAACGGACGTTATATACGACCCTTTTAGTTCGCTTATTACGAGCCGCTTGAAAAGTTCTTAGATTTATGGCTTTCGAAGCGCGGCAGCTTGGGCTAGTTCTCCTCGCGCCGTTAAAATTTCTTGGTAACGTTTTTTTTTTTTTCCTGCGTTTCTGCAAAACCCTCTTCTTCCGCGGAGCTCCGTGGTTTGCCGCGCAGTAGTGGGCGTCCAGATCTGTGTGTAGCGCGCACGTGTCGTAAACCAGCGCTTAAGTGGTTGGTTAAAAACCTCGGCCTGCCCCTCCGGCGCGCGCGGCCATCAGTCAGAGCTCTCCCGAGTTGGCTGCGTTCTGTTTACGCACGTCGCGCGACTACTATACGTCTCTGCGGCCCGATGGAAGCAGGGACGAACTCCGTGGAGTGGGCTCGCTGTACGCCCAGCATTGGCACTCGCGGGTATAAACAGTGCGGAGAGAGCGAAAGAGGTTGCGCGCGGTGCGGCTTGAGCCCTTTTAAGAACTCTGCGGCAGCTGTGCGGGAGAAGAAGAACGCGGGGGCCTTGAATGCGTAAAGAGTCGGCTTGAATAACGAGCCGCGCTGGAGATAAATAAGGAACCAGCGCTTGTTTATCCTCCGTCCTCCCTAAAACCGTGCAACAGCGTGGTAGGTATATACGTGCGCCGGGGGGGGGGGGGGGGGCAAGGAGTGTGCGCGCGTTAATGTACGCGTGTACGCCCTTTTCTTGCGCCGAAAAAAAATTAGAATTTTTGCGTTTTAGATATTGCGCACCGCCAGAGCGCTTGATGTGCAGTGCATAGAATACTCCATCACAGCCCTGTTATGCATGCTTATGCATGCATACAGAGTCTGTGCTCCGCAAAACTTGGAGCCTTTTCCGTGCATGCGAACGTAAACGCGTACAATGTATGTATCTTGACTGCGTAGGTTCTCCCATTACTGCTCCCGCCTCGCTACACTTAGGCGACCACGTTGCGCTCGTTGCCACATTCGGGTAGCCCGCTGACGACCTAGCGTCGCCGCGTCGGCTGATACGGAGTCGAATCGCCGACGAACGTGTGACTGCATATGGTGGCCGATCGTGACGGTCGTTGATGTAGGTTAACAGCCGCGTGCAGACTGTTCGTACAGAACTGCTCGAACAGCCCTGTTGACGGCAGATACAATTGAATGATTCTTATATTTTTACGTCTCGAAACCACGGCATATGAGAAACGCCGTAAAGTGAAAGGCTCGGGAAATTTCGACTGTCTATGGTTATTTCACGCGCACTTAACTCTAAGGAAACGTCCCTCTAGCACTTTGCCGCATCGAAATGGGACCGCCGAGTCCACGATTCGATCCAGCGACCTTCGCGTCTGAAGTCAGGTGTATACCATAATCAAAAGACCACCGCGGCGAGTATGCTCGTGCGATGCGTGTAGCGACCGCGTTGCAGTTTTTTTCATTTTTCGCGCTTCGTTAGTTGTACCAGACTTTTCTGGCGGCATGAAGAAAGGCTGAAGACCGGCTTCAAACAATATCTCGTTGCCCGCCTTTGAGAGTGAGAGCCGACTAATCTGTGCATGCCGCTGTGCCTCAAAGAGTTCGGTAGCTGTATTATGCAGGCCCAATTGTAAGAGTCGTTCCGTACTAGACTAAACTGCGTAACGCCCACTAAACCTTATCACTAGGATTGGTTGATTATTGACTCTTTATGATAATAAAAATAATATAATTAAGTGAACGTAAGGGTTATGATATCCTAGTCTTCATTTTATTGTGTCGAATTCTGTAACGATTCTATTAACTTGTTGTTGTTGTGTTTTATGGCGATAGCGTTAAAGAGCTTGTGTCGCAGAAAACCCGTTGCTGGCGTCGGCCCCGTTGGTTGTGAGCGAAAAATCGTCTGTGCGTCTGCGACCGAAAAATCAAGTTACCGACATAGCCGCGGGAGGCCGCTACTTGTGCACGCGTGCGCGCGCGATCACACTGAGAAAGCCGCGCATTCGAAGAAAAAAATTGTCCCCGTATCTGCATGTTACTCTGCGAATGTCGTTGAAAAACGATAGTCTTGCGTCTGGAAAGAGTGAATAAAACGATTATTTGATGTTCTGCGCAAGAAAATCGGTGAATGGCATTCTGGAGGTGCTGCGTTAGAGTCCCTCGAGCGTGCAGCCGAGGCGAACGAGTGCATCTAGTCACGTCACACGTGAGACATGAGCGCCATCTGGCAGTTATCTTGGAAAACGAAGCGTGCGACTCTGAGATGGGCGTGCGCGCCGGTCTCAGAGGTGATAAAGTGTAGAACGCAAGGCGACGGGTAGGTGCCACCACCGTGTCGTCTTAGCAAAGCGTTGGAAACACTTGCCTGTTCGTGCAAGCGTTGCATGGTCAGCGCAGCGTGATAAACGCTACGGTCCTTAGAATTACTTGTGTATGCATTTTCTAGTGAACGACGCGCATACAGAATATATACGTGTTGTTATGGTGTCTCAGATATGCGCAATAATTGCTTTTTAATTGACCATTGCACACGTATGAACGCTGAATCTTGAGCAACATTGTTGCGTGTTGCGGAGATGATCGGCCGTTTGGGGTATCAGCTGGTGCCGTTTAGAGATACCCCGTATCGTTAAGGGTGGACAAACAGACAATTGGACAGACAGGACAAAATTTTTGCGTCGAACGTCCCCAAGAAAGACTATCGTCTTTAAAAAGTGCTCAAGGTCACGAGGCGCGGTAGTTTCTTTGCCCTGCCACCCCTCCCTGCTTAGCTTCCAGCGCTAAATTTCGTCGGGACGAGAGGAAAGATGATGCAATTGCAGCATGCGACAAACCTTTGTAACTCCACTCGCACTGGACGAATTCTTAAAATTTTTGCGCCGTCGAATTGGTGAAGCAATAAGCTCTTCTAGTTAATTCATTCCATGGTTTCTTGAAAAAGTGTTTCAGGGCCCCTTTAACGCATTTTGTTCGACAGGTGTCACGACGAAAACGAGCTCATTCGGCGATAATAGCGCGCGCTGGTCCAATCTACTGTGTACGTGTTTGTGTTCGTGCGTGTGTATGTAACAAATCATATGAATAAGTATGCACTTAGCGTTGGTAGGGTGCACTAGGGGCCTGATTTCGCTATCGCGTCCAACTCTTAAAGGCGAGGCTTAAGGGTCCCCCAAGTTTGTTTGTTTTTTCTGACTTTGGTTATCATTCGACGCATCAGGCCACTTCCTTCATATCAGTTACAGTAGCAAGGGGCCGGTAAGAAGTTATATGTGTGACCTATTAGAATAAAAAAAATACAGCCCTGGATTTTTTTTATATGTGTATTCTGACGGCGGCCTTTTTGGTGGTGCGCGGATTTAGTCCGATGACTGGAGACAGGCAGCCCGAGCATCCCGCAGCTCTTTAATAATATAGAAAAAGGCGTTGAGAGTTGAGAAGAGCCGCGAGTCAGCGAGAACTATATACTGGAGGCGGAGCGACACTTCTTTGGCAGTCGTTATACGACTCTGGGCTCGCCTCTGCGTGCCCTGTATAGAGTTCTGCGCCCCGAGTGCTTGCGCGAAGACGACGAGAGTAAAAGAGAAGACTCGTTGAAAGGCAAACACACATAGCGCGCATACTTTCCGCCGGCGCAGTTTCGTGCAGCGTCTTGAAAAAGTGAAGACGTCCTCGTGCGTGCTTCTTTAGCGCAATTTTCTAACGTTTTGCGCTGTCACGTATGTCTTTTCTCGACTTCTCTGCTCGCTTGCCTCGATGTCATCGTTGTCAGAGCTCGATCTAAGCACTAATAGTGTATGTACAGTCGATTGGAAAATGGCCATGAATGCGACCCATGCCGAGTTGCGAGTGAAACTTTCTTATGATGATTAGAAACACAAGTGCAGGCCTATATCTATGTACGCCCCCCTTCCCGTCCTACCGCATAAAAATTACGGTGCTTGACGTTACGCAGGGGCGGCGCCTCGATGTTTTTATCGAGAGGGAAGGGGGGGGGGGAGTGGAAACATTTGCGCTGCGTTTTTTTTTTTAATATGAGTTATAAAGTTTGTTCTCACTTGCTTCTCGTTCCTAAGAGTGACGGGTGTGCTGTCCGCGGATGACGGCCTTGGTTTCACGTGCAAACCCGAGATACGATTATGAGTCGTGCCATGGTGGAGGGGGGATCTAGATTCATTCCGACCGCCTGGGGTTCTGGAGCACGTACTGGAGTATAAGTATACGGGTGACGTTTGCATTTACTTGCTCCGTGCATTAGCAAGTGTGCACCGGATTTTCGCATTCGAATGGTATACAGTGAGTGTAACGCGCTGCCGAAATCGTTCTTTTTTTTTTTCCCCGAAAGGGTATACGGAAGAAGATAAGGAGCGTTTTCTTTGGCTTCATGTATGGTTCAACCGAACGTAGAAACAGGCAAAAGAAGCCGCATGGAGTGCGTGTAAAGCAGACTCTGTTATCTGTTTAATCGCTAATTCCTTGGGTGTTCGATTGTCTTAGCGTGCACCCCCTTTCGACAGCGTGGTGTGTACCACTCACATGCGTCTGCCGTCCGAACAATCCCTAGTATTTCTAGGGGCGAAGCTCCTTATGGTGCGGCTTGTGCGTCCCTCGTTGTAGTGTGTAACCACCAGTGGCACATACCCGAAAGGGCGGTCCTTAGAATGTCCGCTGGATGGCGGCACTTGCATATGATGAATACATGATGAAAAGATGTGAAATGGCTGTACTTGGAGTGTTCACTAGATAGACGGACGGACAGAGGGGCGGACGCACAAACGGACAGAGGGACGGCTGCACGAACAGATGCATGGACGGACGGACAGACAGAGGAACGAACGGACAGATCGAAGAACGGTTGCATGGACGGACGCACGGACAAACACACCGGCGGTCACACTGACGGACGGACACGAACGGACGCATGGACGGACGGAACCAAGAATGAATGGACGGACGGAAGCACGGACGGACTGACGACTGCTTCGCCCCGCCAATCATCATTCACTCCGTGGACACACTGTGTTATTTTTTTTAAACACCTCGGCCTAATGATGATTATTTCGGGGTTTTACGTCCGAAGACCGCGATACATGTGATCACGAGAGACGTCGTATAGTGGAGGGCTCCGGGAAATTTGACCGTCCGGTGTTCTTCAACGTGCATTTAATTTTCGAAGTTCACGGTCTTCTAGAATATTCAACTCTATTGTAAATTCCACCGCCGTGGCCGGGATCGAACTTGTGACCTACGGGACAGCAGCCGAGCACCGTCACCACAGTACTGCACCACAGCGGCGGCTCACCTCAGCCGAAGCACACCGCGTGCACACATACGCGCATAGTCTCACTGTCATAACCTCTTGAACCTCTCCGTTCCACGGTGTCACGTATACTCTGCGCTCTGCACCCACCCCGTCGCCTTGCATCTCCCCTTATTACTCGTATCCGTGGAGGCTGCCTCTTTTCACGGCATCAGTTCGTGCTTCCGTTTCTGTCGCCCGGCGGAAACGAGCCGAAACTCGATAGTCTCATGACTACGAAATCTTCATCGTGCGACCGAGCTTGGTGCCCAGCTCGGCTCATTGAGCGCCGCAGCTGGCGTCAATCGGAGCGTGCCGTAACTTAGACGCGGCCGAGAGCGCAGCAGCACGAGCGCGTCGTATACGGGTCGCCGTCTCCCTACCGAAAATGGGAAAAGGAAGGACGGCTCTGGCGGCGGCAGTGGTGTTGACTCTCCGCTTGTGTTGCGTTTATTTGAATGTACGCGGAGAGGACGACCGTGATTCTGTGACGCTGCTGTCATACGTAGCGCCGCCTCGTTCCTCCTGCGTATAGTTGTGATTGCGCGGAAGCCTTCTTTCCTTCGACTGGAGTGGATGCGCGCAAATTAGGCGTGCACCCGCGAGATGTGCCTCGATCTCTGCACCGTTGTTTCTTGTTCGTTAAGGAAAGGTGGCAGCATCTTCTACAGTACTTAACTCTTTCGTTACCGTGCGAAAATGGTTATTTTCCGTATGTCTCTTGAAGATAGCTTTTGCCAGTTTGAAAAGTACTCGAGCACACATTGCAGCATGCGAAATTTTGTAGGATCAAATGCTCCTTCTAAAAATATATATACGCTGGAGAGAGAGAGAGATAAACTGTATTAATTTCTGGAATTGCTGGGCTGGGCTCCCACCTATTGGAGCTAACGGAGAAACCGTGTCTCCCGGCAGCTTCCTGTTGTAGAGCAAGAAAAATATTTACGGATGAATAATGATGTGAAAAGTGTGCAATTTTCGGTTGCGAGTAAAGAGTGAAATACAAAAAACGCCATATATGCAAAAATATTCAGTGCAAAGAAAATTCAAAATATACATTTTCTAGGTAAATGACCCCGAAAAGAGTACAATAAATATTGAATGTTGTAGAATTTTTTTGTTTCTATTCACATATACGAAGACAATCGGAACCGAGGTACTGCTTCGTTGCTCATGCAATGCGGTGAAGCATTGCTTAGTTTTTTTCCTGGGGCATGAGCGAACTCGTACACGTTTCTCGGTAAATTTTTGTTCTGTTGCGATAAGAGATTGCAGGTCTTCCAATATAGGAGGATGCCCGTAATGTGGATAACCTCTCTATAAACCACATGTCCAGTGAACTTCGCTATTTCCTCTACCGTAACCTCACTCCGCATAGGTTGACTTTCCAATATATGCATCCAAGCATATTTCTTTGCACTTTTGCACAGCGTATTAAAAAAAGAACAATGCCGTGCGCCGTTCTAGAACGTTTCGCGCTGCTCCGTATATTCAAGGCGAAGGTGTGCTTCGGTGGCCTTCTTGTCGTTAGGCGAAGCTCTGCAGCCGGCGCCAGCACTCCATCTCGACCACGCACGTAACCAGATTAGCTATAACACTGTGCCTAAAGGTCCGCAGCTACGCACCTGCGGCGGAGGAGACAACTTCAGGCCGTTACCCATGAATGGCTGCGGATCTCTCAGCCTGACGTGAAGCATCGTCGCCATAAAAAGTAGAGCTGAGACCGTCATTGAGTGCCGTCATTCTCGAGCTTAGAGCTCGAGAATGAGGGCACTCAATTTAGTCACTCAATCTAGGTGTGGCTGCACAATAGTTTCTTGCGGTGCGCGCCTCTCGCGGCGCAGGTGTGCACTATGCGCGCGTGATGCTGCCGCCATATAGGAGGGCGACACTTAATGTGGCCCTGCGTCTGATATAACAATACAATCGAAGCCAAAGCTGGTGGAAACTGACTTAGAAGGCCGCCTCCACACTTTATACATCCGGTGGACTCCCTGAACAAATTTTCCCCGACTTCTATAGCAACAGCTCACTATTCGATAGCCACGGCAAAAGTTTCTGGCAGTTATTACTGATAAGCACTGTCAGATTGCCAAGGTGGACACCTTCATGAGTTTGATATTTGCCTTGCGAAGCTTCTTTTTATTACAGAACTTTGATGTTACTGCGGCATAGTCACGAGGGACACGCACTTCTGTGAAGTTCGCCAGCCAAGTGCATTTTCCCAACAACACACGCACATTTCTTCGCGCCAAGGTCTGTCAAAAATCACCATGTTGTCAAAATGGGCAATCAAATTTATTCTAAAGGTTTAGGGGCCGGACTAACAAGAGTGTGCTGGGTTTGCACGAGAAACAAATTCAGCGTGCCGAAATCGATGATACAAAGCGTCGATCACTGGTGATCGATTTGAATAGGCGTGGCACGGCCGTGCGCGCGGTAACGAAAGAGTTAAAAGACATAGAGTTTCCTATAAATACACTATAAAGGCAACTCTGGCGTTAGTGTCTGTGGGAGCTGCAACGCACAACGCTTCGGTGGGCATGGGAGCCCCGCCGTGGTGGTCTAGTGGCTAAGGTACTCGGCTGCTGACCCGCAAGTCGCGGGTTCGAATCCTGGCTGCGGCGGCTGCATTTCCGATGGAGGCAGAAATGCCGTAGGCCCGTGTGCTCAGATTTGGGTGCACGTTAATGAACCCCAGGTGGTCGAAATTTCCGGAGCCCTCCACTACGGTGTCTCTCATAATCATATGGTGGTTTTGGGACGTTAAACCCCACATATCATCATCATCATCATCATCGGTGGGCATGGGAAGGATCTTGTCTAATCTTCATACTCCCGGCTCCGGTATATATATGCTTCGCGTGGCTTGGAGCAGCTTTGTCACAAAACGCAATCAGCAAGTGTTCCGCAGTTGCACTTCGCCGCCTTAACCTTTTAGGCTCACCGATTCAAATCATGCCACGAAGTCGAAAAGGTTTCGAAACACAGCAACAAGCCGAGCCACAAAGGCGATTCGAGGCCCGCAAGATACGAAGACTATTGGCAAATTCGTGTACTATACCATCGTTCTCGTGGTCGCTGAACGATCGCAGTGCCCCTCTAGTTACTTTTAGGAAACTTTATGCTTAAGGAGACCGTTAGCTGGCCAGGACGCGTGATATTAGATATTGGTGGAAATGAAAGAAGAGCGTGAATTGCAGTCACGAATTCAAGCGTGCCTTTCGTGATTTGAGAAAGATTACATTTTTAAATTGCGTTCCAAAGTCGCAAAAAAAACTAAAATTGGTATGTACCGTACAACCTATAGCTGATGATGACGATAATAATAATAATAATAATAATAATAATAATAATAATAATAATAATAATAATAATAATAATAATAATAATAATGCCTTTTTTATTTCTTCAAATAAAACAGTACATGTGACTAGGCCTGCCAAAGCCAATTGGTGGCTTGAGTGGCAGAGCCTGGCAGACAGCAAAAACCCGGACGCGTTGCAAGATTGTATCTTATGGCCTAAAAGGGATGATAGGACAAAAAACAACGTGCAAATAAGATTAGAAAGAGGGCATATAAGCAATAGTTACAAGCATTATACAATATTTACAGCAATTGAAGGTGAAAATGTGTAAAGGAAAAAAGAAATTAGAGCAAATGCTTCTTAAGCAAAGTAACACACTGGATAATTGTGCAGCATCATGCTTGCGAATGAGTGTATATGAAGTAACACACGACATGCATTACAATTGTAGACAGATACGCCGTAGCAGTTTCTTCAATTTGTATTTTGTTTTTGTGCGAAAAATGCTGGGGGAAAGTACATTGAAATAGGTTGGTACATAATGGGCTCGTATTCTAGTTTCATACTTTGTCGAACACCGCGGCCTCCAGTAACGTACTTTGGGCCTTAAAGAACGAGAAGTAACATACGGAACCAGGAATTCTTTGGACCAGAAATGTTTCAAAACAACCGATCCTTTATGTATACTCCGCTACGCCCGGAGTCGATCCACTTGCTGTACACGTCCGATACTTTTGGGAGCACCGTAATAAGCGTGCAAAATCAACATCGGGCTGCTGACGATGCAGAAGTAATTGACGCGTAGAAGTGCATTCATGGCGCTGGCTTTGCGCCAAGGAACATGACGAGCCACTGCGCATGCCCGCGGAGTGCACACAAGCGCAGCAAACCGCGGCGCACAACGTGATACAAAACCGCCGTCATTCTCACCTTTCACTCTTTGCAGCGTGTTGTGTGTAAAACGTCATAGTCGCCACAGATCGAAAATTCTTATTATAAGTGTTTCAGAACGTTTTTCCGAGTTGTCACTCCGTGATTAGACACTCCGATAGGTAATCTTTCTGTTGCACAAAAAAATTAAAAAACAGGTACCATTATACAATTATTTGTTGGTTTCTTTACAGGAGTACGGATGGGCTTCTCATGAAAGGGAGTAATTAAGGGAACTATGAACAAAATAGAGGACCCTGGCAGGTGTGTACGCGCACTGCCTCATTTTCTGCATATTGAGCGTTGAATCGCCACAATCGCACTTGTTCAATGGGGAAAAAATCCGTTCCAATTCTATAGTACGCCGCGTTTATGCGAACCCGGCAAATGCGGATCGAGTCAGCTTGTACATATATAGGCAGAAATATGCCGCGTAGGAAATCACGCCGCTAAACCATGACAGTGTGCGTGCGTCGCTGATGCACGCGCGCCTGTGGCTATTGAGAGGAAGGGTACGAAAGGGCTTATCTCCTTGACGTTCGACGTGTGGGCATTCAAGGCTCTCGGGCTGTCATCTTCCCTGTTATCTCAAGGTGCAGTCGTTGTCTCACCGAAAGTTCAAGACGCTTGTGCATTCGTTTAGCTCATAATCAGTACACTCGATCGAGGCCGGCCGAACACGTAATCTGGTCACATGTGCATGTCGAGCTGCTGGCGCATCTTCAAGTCTTCTTATACATCGCGTACCTCACGCAGAGGTTTCTCCTTGTTACTCGTGGGGAGAGCAGCGCTGCAAAATTACGGCAACAATATCTATAAATCATATAGAAATAGTCCGTTTTCGCCGCTTAATTCTGCGGATCTTCATGCCATGTATACAATTCTCGTTAGATGCACCGTACGCGATAGTTCAGATCTTTTTTTCAAACAGTTTGTGTTTCGGGCTATTCAACACACGTCTATACAAGCAAACTGCAGCATACACCAAGCCAAATTAGATAGGGTGGGAACATAGATGGGAAAAAAAATATCGATGGCCTCTTGGATTTCTATGCGCGCTTGTGTGCTTCGTCGGCAATAATGTCGACATTTAGTCACTCGTAGCTGTGTTCCTGGTTGTTTGCACGCCAAACTGCCAGTTGAGTACGTTTGAGTATTACGCATGGTGACCGATTTTGCGAAGCCGGTGAATACAACGCAAAACGAGCGGGTGTCCACGATTTAATGGTCGCGCAGATATATGTTCGCTTTGTACACGCTTGAAAGATACAGCGAGCCATGTTTTCGAGTGGTATTCGCGTATAGTATACGTTTAGCCTAATTGTTATTTATCGTTCTCCTTGTTATCTTTTCCCACTTCTCGTGGCTACAGAGCTGCCAACTATTATCCGTACAGAAATACCCAACAAAATGAATGGGATACACCTTCCGTCGTATATAGCTGGGTTGGTAGAGTATGGGACCCGAAATTCGAAAATTTCGGGTTCGGATCCCACCAATGGAAAGTGGCTCTTTTTCGTCCGTTTTAACTCACTTTAGTTTATGACATACTTCTTTTTAAACTACGGCTAAAAATCAGCAAGTAGTGTTTCATATACGCTTTCCATAGCTTGTCTGTTCGATTCACTTGGCTTTGTCTAACAGAGGAACGAGCACCTCGAATGAATTCCACTTCTCATCCCTGTGCGTCAGAACTGATCCGCACGTTGTATTCCATGCATGCCCTGCGGCAAATTACCCTCTATACAGTATAACCTCGTGGTAAATGTAACGCCATCTTTTGGCCAGACCGTCGTGCATTTCTGGTTGTTACACGCGTGTAAGAGATACGACCGGAAAGAGGGTGCTCGCCGGCCGAGACACCCGCAGTTCCTGCCTCGTGCTGGGATCGCGGGTTCCCCGGCGCGGCAATTAGTCGCGGTTCGCTGTTGTTTATAAAAAGACAGCGGCGCGGACCGCGTGAAAGAGTCCTGGGGGGCTTCGCGCTGCGCACCTTTCCCACACCCGTGGCTCCCCGAGAAACCGCAAAGAACTCGCGCATGCGTCGGTTAGCACGAACGTGAACTATACTCGCTCGTGGTGCCGCGTTAGATTAAAGCATATGCCATAGAGTTCACGGGCAATGAACCATGTGCAAGAAGCAGAGGTCGATGTGCATGGCTGCACTAGTGTTGTCGTGCACTTGTCAGTCACTTTTGAAAATCTATCGTTGTTTAGCAATCTAACATGCCACATTTTTTTTTTGTCGCGCCCACTGAGTTCCCAACCCTTCATACGAGGTAGCAGCGGAATCGCTGTAACCTGGAACGAAGATGAAGGTGTAGGAAGTGTGGTAACTAAGAAGATATCGTGATGTTGTCGAGATGAAATTGACAGTATACAAATATCACGTGAGAATATTAGTTTTGCGACGTTTTCACACCATGAAGTTTACAGTTTATACGCACTATCGCTGTGCTAGTGCCAGTTGACTAAGTTGAAGACTAATTTGTAGGATGAATTATATAATATCCCCGAACTTGATTACGCTTCCAAAGAAGATTATCGCGGCAAATGTGGTGACCACTGAACAGTTCCAATTGCTTAGAACGCGGAAACATTTCTCAAACAAGCACATCAGATTTCGCAGCTTCCGAGCTTGAAAAAAAGGCTGCCTAAAACCGCGATCGTTGTGGTACATCGAGGGGCTTTATATACTCCACGTGTGGTGTCAAGAGCTCCGCGCTGTGCGGAGCCCGCCGAAGTCTTTCACGCTTTCATTGCGTCTTCCGCCATTCGCTTGTTGCGATTTCACGCCTACCCTCGCGTCCACACACACTCTGCCTCTGTTGTAAAGCGCGAGGCGGGAATGAAGGAGCTGAGAAGGAGGTTTGGGGCGAGGCGTCTTTAATCCGTGCCATATATACCCTGGCTTCTTGTTGCGAGACGCGCGCTGACTTCGTCTTGTTTCCCGACGCGACTTCGTTTGCTGGCATGTGTGTGCTTCTCCGAGCGCAAAGCGATTGCCGGCTGGGGTCCTTCACGGTGCGCCGTGCTGCTCGTGACAGTGAGTGACTCTGCACTTTTTTTTTTTTACCGCGAGGATCAGTTTCCCCACCCGGCGCATGTTCCGCAGTCTGTCCAGCAAGTCCGATGTTTGGATAAGCGGGCTACTGTCCTCGCGCTCTCTTGAAAATGCTTCGTCGCCAGCGCCGTCACTTTCAGAGCAGGCCGCGAAAACTTGCAGCTTGCTTAGGCGAGTGTCACCCATGGAAACAAAAGCGCCGAGTTGGGCTTCTGCAACCATGGAATGTACTTGAGGGAAGCCCGTTTTGCTGAATGTCAGCATCACTTTGTCAGACGTGCAGGATATGGAGGCCGAATGCGTGGCTTACAAACGTTTATGATGTGATAAAGAACGCGACGTTTCGGTACGACTGCCTCATTTCACTGTAGAGTTTTTGTTATTGACGTGAAGCAGCGAGTAATCAAGAGATACCGCTTCTATAGTGCGATTTTCGAGCCAAAGCCGATATAATGCAAGGATTACTTTCGCACCATTTCGTTCCTTCCTTTGATAATGTGCGGTCTTGTGATAACGTTGGCTGAGCTCCGTACGAGCCACTGATAAGTGCGAAAAGCGAGGGCATTGCAGAAACGCTGCATTGCGCAAGCTAATCGCGCACGTTGAGTGGTGCGCCAAAGATGCTTCTCCGCGTGGCAGCTGAGCTTGTGAGGAAAGGCGATTAAAAATGTTGCATGTAGATAGCTCTTAAAACCGCGTGTTCTTGTTGATTCGTCAGTTTTGAGACGTTCGATAAGATGCGGCTACAGGTAACCCGAATCCCAAGTATAATGAAGATAGACGGGTAACATTAGAAATGCGGAGATTATTTAGTAAGAGACTTAATCTAGCATCGCTTAAGTTCCAACCGCCAGGGTAGCTATAGTTAGCAAGTATATAAGACGGCACGCTATACTGAGCTCGAGGGCGCGGGTTCGATTTCCCGCCACAGCGGCCGTATTTGGATGGGGGTGGAATGGGAAGAACACCCGTGTCTAGATTTATGATCACTTTAAAGATACCCAGGTGGTCAAAATTAATTCCTTTATTATAAGACTTCCACATAATCAAGTCGTAGATTTGGCGCAATAGACCAGCGATTTTTATATTATTCGCATATGATCATTTCACAAAAAAAAGCGTGCTTCAAAAGACAGTGTAATCCATGTTGTGGTTATATGACACGTACATTGGTCTTACAGTTGCGACGTATGCAGCTCCAGTGTGGTTTCAAATAAATCGATTTTCGAACCACATTCAAGCGCATACTGCGAGTCGTGAAGGGCGCAATGCGGCGCACAGCACTTCGTTTTTTGTTTTTTGTTTTCCTCGCCGGGCAGTGATGCAGTCTATCCGCTGTGTGCCTGCCCCCCCACGTCGCTATCGAATCTCCCTGCCCTCGTGGGTCGTGCCCGAATCACTGTGATTTCGCTCTGCGGCCGCCCGCGTCGTCAGTGACCGGGCCCGGCCACCCCTCCCACCTCGTGCTCTGTCCCTCCTTGGCGTTTTGCGTTTACCGCTGCGTCCATTGTCAAGAACGAGCTTATGGAAAAGCTGCTCTGTATTTGCTTTTTTTTTTCCTGCAGAGAGTGGCTGGAACCTGTTCATTTGTTTGATGTGTTGTCCATTGTTATAACTTCCTAGCTCCGCGGCTATAGTGTTGGGTATCACGTCGCCTTAACTCGTTTTCGGTATACTGAAAACGAGTACACTGAAACAGCGCAAGTATCGACGCGAGGGTGATGAGAAGAAGGATACTTCGTTCCTCGCTAAATGCGCTGCGGTTCACCGTGCATCACCTGCTCGCCGGAATTTTCATGTTTGGTCGAACAGTTCCACAATGGTTCTCGCGCTGCTAATAGCGGTGGCGTATAAGTTCAAATAAAGTGCAAATATAAAGTGCAAGGGAGTTTTAATAGCGACGCCAGGTAGTAGGCAGGCAGCCGGTACGGAAACAAATGCTCGAGCAGTGCAGCGTCTGCAGCTCGTGCACACGCTCGCGCTTCGAACTCGGAGATGGTCCCACTAGTCAGTGCCTTGCGAATTCCCCACTACAAACGCAACACTTGTCAGATCTTCGAAATTAATTTGAAACGTAATGAATCAGGACTGTAAAATAATGTTAACTACCGCGTGATATAATTTGAGTTGGCAATAGTATTGCTAGCGCATTTAAGCCATGTACGTATCATTTGTCATTTTACAAAGTCATTTACAAAGATTATTGGCGATATTAAGCCTCGGAACCCAGCTCTAGATGTACGGCATCTCCATTGAAAGCTTGTGTGGTGCGTGCTGCTGTCTCGTTATAGCGCAGCAGCAACAACTTCAGATGCGTTCCTTCGATTCCGTGAGTCAGGTAACAGGTTGTCAGTGCTTACGAAAGATGTAAGAACTCCATCATGCACTTTACCGTCGATGATGTATTAGTTTTTCGGACTGGTGTGCATCTGTGAACGATTATTTCCCATTCGCGTCTGTCCGCATTCACTAAACGAGATGAAGCTATAGATGAAGCCTGGAGCTATTGTCCTCCTCCCGTTTCGCTCTGTCTGAAGGAAACTGCTTAACACGTTCGAAAATGAAGAAAAAAAACATGTATTTCATTAACGACTCGGTAAACATGTATGGTCAGACCGCAGCACGGTGGCGGATTAGAGAAGTCTTCCGGGTTGCACGGAAGAGGTATAGAATATAGCCGCACAGTTCGCCGCCTCTCAGGAAGCGCGCTGCCTCTGCATGCGGCATCCAGCAGCGCCGCACGACGCGTGATCGAGATCCACGAAGCACACCGTCGCTATCGGCTGCTGCATTCTGGGCTGCTCTTCGCAGCCATGCCGCCGCTGTAGCTTTCGAGATCTCCGAGACGCGTCCGCCGCGGTCGACGGAAGAGGACGGTGCATGCGCTGCAATGAAGGGGTGTGTGATGGGCGGTCTTGGAGAGGCTTTCACGACCTCTCTTCGTGCTCCTTGTCCGTCACGGCGTAAAAAGGGGGGCTCCCATCGACGACAGCAGAGCGGAGGGGGGTGCACGCGGCAGGCCTCCCTGGTCGAAGATGAGAGCGTGATGATCGCTCCGCGCTGTGTTTACACAACGCGTCACGCCGTGGCCTGGCCTCGCGCCGATAGTGCCGGAGACCCCCGTCGGGCGTCGGCTGCGGCGCCGGTGGATCACGGCTGCCTTCCTCCGCCATGCGTCGGCCTTTTGTGTGCGCAGTATTACCGCATTTGCACGAAGCTAAGCGAATATGCCGCCCCCTCCCTTACATTGGTTTCACGGGATATCAGAGTGCGCAAAACCGGTTCCACCCATTCGAACCCAGGCCGTGAAAAAAATCAGATTGGAAGCTGTACGAAATTATTTCACATATATGTCGGCCAAATGACGGGTGTCGCGTGTCGCGCTTGATGTAATCGGCGGTTTGATCCGTGCCTCTATGGCCGCTTAAGTGTAGCAGCGTTGGCGCTTTGGTGAAACATTGAATGGACGACATGCGCAGTAGAAAGAGACAGCCCTGTGTGTGTTGTTACCCAGCGACAAATGCGCCGCCGCGGTGGTCTAGTGGCTAAGGTACTCGGCTGCTGGCCCGCAGGTCGCGGGATCGAATCCCGGCTGCATTTCCGATGGAGGCGGGAATGTTGTAGGCCCGTGTGCTCAGATTTGGGTGCACGTTAAAGAACCCCAGGTAGTCAAAGTTTCCGTAGCCCTCCACTACGGCGTCTATCATAATCATATGATGATTTTGGGACGTTAAACCCCACATATCAATCAATCAATCAAAACCCAGCGACAAATTGTATATCATGTTTGTCACTTACCGTTTGGCGATGCCACTGTTTTGTGGGGACAGCCGCTGGGCGCTTCAATCCTGAGTGGCGGTTGCGTTCTATCACAAAAATTTTTTTTTCTTCAGAATGTTGGCACACGTGATGATTACGATGATTACTGGGTTTTTAGTTGAATTCTGTTTTCTTTGGTTTGTCATTCCTCTTATTTGTCAGATACTGCTCAAGTATATATAGCGCGGTTCCAGCAAATCAATCTTGTTGTAAGTCAGTGCCGCTGTCTGTCTCCTTCTTTTCTTGTCCCTCGTTATTGGCGCTGTTTTTATGTGAATGATGCCGTACCAACTCGCCCAAGTAACCACGTTAGCTGAAAAGTACGGTACACAGTACAGAAGCGGACGTTACCTTTACGGTTTATCAGCAGTCTCATTTCGCGGTGCGTTAATTCGTCTTTGCCATCCACATGTGTTCGCTTTTCTAAGGTCTTTGTTTGTCATCGTGTGAAGTGCTCACCGAGCGACGGTTTCGCCCAGTGTTCGCTGTTGACAATATTCGATGTACGAACTTCGCCGCGGCCGGCGTTTGTTATTCGGCTGTCGCCGCGGATCTCTGTCGCCTTTGCAAGACCCTGGTCCTGCGTGTAATGGCAAGAACGAGTGCTTATTTGCCAACACTTTTGTTTTATCCAAACTCTTTCGCTTATCGTTATTGGTTCTGACGAATTGCCGCATCATCATTATCGTCACGATCGATCACTGGGCGAGTTGAATAGTAAGGAAACAGGACGAAAAGGCAAGCAATAAAAACAGTGTCGCGGTTGGACCTTGCTGTCATTTACAGCAGCTGCTCTTAATTAGGAGGAAGGCTGCAAAGGGTTTTGCGGTTGGTGATAGCCTTGCGAAATGTGCTGCTGTTGAGGACGAAAGGCAGATGTTGAAAGGGCGTGCATGAGTTGAAACGGATGTATACAGCTATTAATAATAAATGGTTCGCTATCGCGTCCAAAAACTACTATATGGTTATGACGCCCGCGGTAATGGAGGGCTCCGGAAATTTACAGCAGCTGGGGGGCTCTTTAACGTGCACCTAAATCCAAGTACACAAGCCTTTAACATTATGCCTCTGTCGAAATGCGACCGTCGTTGCTGGGATTCGATCGCGTGGCCTTCGGCGTATAGTCGAGCACCATAATCACTGTAGACCACCAAAGCGGGTTAGGAGCCATTCGCATGTCTCGTGCGTTAAATAGATAGAGGCTTGCACTAGCTAAACAAGAATACTAAGCTACGCCGCATTAATAAATACTTGATGGCTCTAGACTTAGGAAGGATCGAAGCATGGTAAGCCAATGCAAAGACGAGAAAATGGTGGTGAGGTATCGTTGAAGTTTTCGTATACCAGTAAATCGTAACGTACAGTTCTAGGCCACAGTATATAGAAATACATCAATGTGCTCTAGTATCTCAACGAATTCTTGGAACTTGTCTTCTTTGTCAAGAGGTATAATAGGGGTATAGTATACCTTGCGATCTGTGGTGTCACATTTAACAACGCCGAGATTCCGGCATGATGACTGCATTCATGTTTATTTTATGTTACATAAGCAGTACAACTGTACGGCACATATTCCTGTGATTTACAGAGTATGATTACTGAATTGGTAATTAAGATGAGCATCGTCTAATTAATACGAGCACTAGTATTCTCTTTGTATGTTCCTGTATTTGCCTGCTGAAGTGTATCTGACGTTTTATTCGCGTGGTATTCGCTAACCAATATGTGCATGACGTCTGCTCACTAAGTTGCGTTGTATAGCTTCAGCTGTTAAGCTTGCGTTATCTCTGAACGATCTTACAGGACGCCCCATCGGCATTTCATGACGTGGGCGTTACTTTCAATTTAGCAAGGCGTATGTTGCTGCCATAGTTTGGTGTGACACATTCAGGTTTGCGTGCAGAGTTGCATGTAACGTGACGGGACAGGAGGGAAATGCGCACACAAGTTCTTTCAATGTCGCCTCTTGCGGGCAATCTGTGCAGCAATGAAGTCGTTCTTGAGTCGTGTACTTTGAACATTTAGTGTTTCCCATCAGGTGAGCGACGCTTTTGTCTTTGTCACGTCTGTCGTCCAAAGAGATTGCGTATAGCATCGCAGTGTGAAACTGTCTCCATGCTACACGTCTCATGTCCGTGCCTCTTCTTTGCGCAGCCTCCATAATGTTCGCGTTCGACAGCCAGAAGACGGTGAAGCGAGTCGTCAAGGCGCTGCCCTGCGTCGGAGTGGGCATCAAGTACGGCATCCCGCAGACCAGGTATGGGCCCGGATCTTTGCTGTATTTGATATATACCTATAGCTGTGAAATTACTCCAGCTACTATACCGAAGAATTTTATTGCATTAGTCTGCTACACCTCATCAGGATATCTCCTGAAGGCAACAAAACGGAGGTACTACATACTTATAAAAAATTACTGTTGTAAGGATGCGCGTTCTCCCGCCGTGCTGCTTTGCAAGATTCTTGAAATCGCAGATGGTTTTACGTTCAAGGAGTTAAATAGCTTTCTTGAGAGCTGTCGTCCAGATGAGAACAGAGTGCACTTCGAAGTAAAGAAAATACTGTGTCTAAGAAGAAACGTGGTATCTTTTCTGGATAATAGAAGGAAGTGATAAAAATAAAAAATAGCTGGACTCATGGAAGAATGTGTGTGTGTGTTCCAATACGTAGCTGTATTGGAACAAATGGTAAAAAGTAAGATGTGATGCCACGAGGCTTCTTCTTCTTGTCGCGATACATGCCCCACCGTTTCGCAGAGTGTCTTTTGGTACCGTCATTAGATGTGCATGTCACGTGTTGTGTCGTGGATTACACAGCCAGTTGTCACCGTTCCGCGCGCAGGCGTGCCTCGCTGATGTCTCCGCGGCAGATCTTCCAGCAGTCCAACATGACCCAGAAGTGGCAGAGGCGGGAGATTAGCAACTTCGAGTACCTCATGTTCCTCAACACCATCGCCGGTACGTTGATATTGATCTATACCTTCATGCCGCTGCTGCTCGACTAAAATGTGTGTACAGTGCATTTGTGCATGCATGCATTGTTTTTCGACTCGACGCACGCGCAGGACGTACCTACAACGATCTGAACCAGTATCCGGTGTTTCCGTGGGTGCTCACCAACTACGAGTCTCCAGAGCTGGACCTCAGCCTCCCCAGCAACTACAGGGATCTGTCCAAGGTGAGAGCATATATACTGCGCATGTATATATATATATATATATATATATATATATATATATTACCCGCGCATATTCTGCAGCGTCCCGCCCGGCAATGGGCTTTATCTATATACGTTTTCGCATATGGTGTTTATTGGGTAATGCCGCGATACCGATATTGCCGTGTAATGTAAAGTTGGACTAGTTGGAATATTTTTATGGTTGATACTGTGCGGAAAGACGAAAGAAGCATAGAACCAGAGAGCACTCGTCCTTTGCTTTTTCGTTCTTCGTTTTTCAGCTCTGCATGAATCATGTTTCATGGCGCCGACTTGTACCCAGTCAGGACTGTGTATGTAGTATAACATTTTTTTTTACTTTATTGTGTGGTATGCTGTCACTTACGTCTATCGTTTTTGGACATGTAACAACTTTATGCGTCTTTATGAATTTGATTGGAAATACAAGCGTATAATGAACACCGCAAGTGCTCAAATACGTATAGATACTCGGCTTTATGCGAAAAGGCGGCCGACAAAGCTCACCAGAGGCATTTCTACTGAGCACTTGTATACTTTGAGAACAAATTCTTCCCCTATGCGTAAATGTCCCTAAATGTTTAACTCGGCTGGGTTTCGTGATTAGTGGTGGGGAAGGGGGGGACGTAAACGCGTGCGTCGCGCCAGTTTCAATAAGGCTTTGTGTGTAGCAAAAAGCAGAACGTAGCCCCGCCGAGGTGGTCTAGTGGCTAAGACCGGCAGGTCGCGGGGTCGAATCCCGGCTGTGGCGGCTGCATTTCCGATGGAGGCGGAATGTGTGTAGCTCGTGTACTCAGATTTGGGTGCACGTTAAAGAACCCCAGGTGGTCGAAATTTCCGGAGCCCTCCACTACGGCGTCTCTCATAATCATATGGTGGTTTTGGGACGTTAAACCCCACATATCAATCAATCAATCAAATAGCAGAACGTAGTAGGCCTTTCCGGTTCGGATAAGGGAAGACCCGGTATAAGCGAACTGACTGTCCACGCGCAGCCCATCGGCGCCCTGAACCCGAGCCGGCGGGCGTTCTTCGAGGAGCGCTACGAGACGTGGGAGCACGAGGTGATCCCGCCCTTCCACTACGGCACCCACTACTCGACGGCCGCGTTCACGCTCAACTGGCTGGTGCGCGTCGAACCCTTCACCACGCTCTTCCTGGCCCTGCAAGGGGGCAAGTTCGACCACGCGAACCGCATGTTCGCCTCCATCGCCCAGTCGTGGAAGAACTGCCAGCGCGACACCTCGGACGTCAAGGAGCTGATCCCCGAGTTCTTCTACCTGCCCGAGATGCTGGTCAACAAGAACGGCTACCAGTTGGGTCGCCAGGAGGACGGCACGCAAGTCGGCGACGTCGTTCTGCCCCCGTGGGCCGCCTCGCCCGAGGAGTTCGTGCGCATCAACCGCATGGTCAGTTTGCTATAGGCTGTTACAAATCAACTTTAAACTCTAGTATTGGGTGCCCATCAAGGAATAACTGCAGTGAGTGTTCCTTTTTAAAGTTGACAGTGGACTTGGAATGCTGTAATTCGCTGACAAACTTCGCTACTGTTTCGCGGGCATCTCGCGAGACAGTTGCCGACGTCAGTCCACCGATATAATAAAACAGCTGCGTAAATGTATATTTACCCCGGTAAAACGGCATGCGTGATGTGTGCAGTTTCCTGTATTGGCGGAACTGTCGCTGCCGTCTGCAAGGCTGGCCGATTATGGGCTACTGTTGCGTTTACGGACGAAATAGGGAGAGATAGAGGGAGAGACCCACGCGGCATTAATGGCCGCTTCCGTGTGTTGATTCGCCCGTGCAAGTAATTCTCGAACACTTCGCCGCAGGCCCTGGAGTCCGAGTTCGTCTCCTGCCAGTTGCACCAGTGGATCGACCTCATCTTCGGTTACAAGCAGCGGGGTGAGTCGCCCGTCCTTCTAAATCTGCTTAAATTACGAGATTTTTAAACGAATTGTTACTGTTACACGCTACGTATTCTGTTGTGTTGTCCTACGGCCTATAGCCTCTCCTGAGCTCTCCGCGAACGCCGATTTTTTTACATCCGCGATTTCGCTTGGCCCTCCACGAGACATTCTATTGGAAGAGGCGGGCTGGTTGATCGTGCAATCGGCGAGTATCCGTTGCAGGCGTCTTACAAATGGATGTTTTATCATGCTTTTGAGAACGCGCGCGCCATCTCTCGTCTCCAGACCGCACCGAGCCGGGCACTGGCATCGCCGCACCAGGCCGAGGCACTGCCTCCCTCCTCTCCTATACTACGCGGTCGCCCGAGGTGGCGGCTAATTAAAATCGTGATCGCGGGGCGTGGCTCTGTTTGCGTTGCGGCCTCCGCCACGTCGTCGACAACGTCTTGTCGTCCATGGAGGAGGCGCCCTCGACGGGGCCCGGCCGCGCGCGTAACTCGACCTGCAGCAGCATGCGCACGCGCTCGAGGCGTTCTCGCGATGGACGCGCCGGCTTGCTGCTCGAGTTTCGATTATGGGCGCTCGCCCATGAGCGCTCGCTTAATGGGGCACGTCTCCCCCGGGCCCCCACTCGCCATGCGTCGCTCGTTAATGACCTTATTCGTCTTGGGCGCCGCCGCTCATCTTACCCGCGCGCCACCCGGCTAGCTTGTCCGCATGTCGAGTATTCGCGACCGGAGCGAGCTTATAGCATCATCAGCGATCCGCTTCGCGTGCTTGCGTTTCTCTTTCCCGCCTTTTTTTTCTTACTTTATCCTAGGCAAGCGCGAGAACGAAAGCGAGGAATATAGAGTGTGGATGCCAACTCTTTTCGTGATGCAACGAAGCAGGGGCCGTCTTCCTTCGCGTACTCCGTCTCGTTGATTGTATACCGGGCAACGTATAGCTTACGTTCGTGTCATTAATTGAAGAAAACAAAAACAATTGCGCGTTTGTTTTTGCGGGCGCGCCCAGTGTAGCTCCGCCTATATATGGTGTGTTCAAAGGATTCGTTTAGTGTGGGTCGTGCGAACGCGCCCACTGGCGGACTTGCTCGAAGCTTGGGGTGTAGTGCGCGGAACATTGGAACAGATATGGCCATCGCGTGCTTGCGCCCGACGGTGCTTTTTCATTCGGAAACTATCCAATACTTATCCGGAGTTTCGAATGTCAACTGATTCGAACCGATTGCTAAAACGAGTAACAATGTGTACGAAATTTTCCCATGTCTACTCGCCCACGTGAACGAACGGGCCAGTCGCAGTTGCGTAGGCTGGTCATTTGTGTCGGTCTTAGGTCTCAGCGTAAAAACGACGTATGCACCAGGAGAAAGATGCAATGTATACAGCGCGGTGTTCATTCTGCTCATCATTGTTATCGTTACTTTGCGCTGCTAAATATTGACTATATAGCAAATAATTAAGTGCATGCTATACAGAGAATGAGTTTAGAAGAAAGCAAAGAAGGACAAGTCTGATTTTTTTTTTCCTCGCTTGTTTTGAGCGCCGAAGTCTATAGTTGTGATGCAACCGCCCTCGTGTATTTGACAGGTATAGTTTTTTTGTGTGTGTCTCTTGCAGCCTAGCTTTCACGCGAGCGAACGATTCTGAATAGCCAAGCCGCAATATTCTGACAGACGGTGGCCGTGGACCGCATTTTGAGTTAGATGTCTTGAAAGGTGATCGTTTCTTTCTGGACGCAGCCCCTTCATCGCCGTTCCGCTTAACAGCTGTGGTTTAGCGTTACATGCTGAGCGCAATCCTGGTCGCGGGTTTAACTCCCGACCGCATTTTGATTGGCGCGAGATGCAGGAAAGCTCGTGCACACGTTGAAGAAGTCCCGGGTGATCGGAATTAAACCAGACTTCTTGCATGCACTGCGTAAAAGCTGCATAATTATCTTCAATTTCAATTCACTGTACTACTTGCGCGTAAGTTATACATATATATGTGTGTGTATACAAGATGATTAGTCGCTCTATACCATTATACCTCAATTCTCGAAAGCTATATTAGAAAGCAAAATGAATCGATCGTCCGTTAGGGCGTGACCTTGATAATCGGGCTCTATCAATTATAAGTTGCAAAGTATAGTCGCGTCATGATTTTCGCTTTCATTTGTTGCCAGTGGCTACAACTTCGTACTTGTTTACTATTTTGTGTTACGTTTGATATTTGTTTGTATTGCCTTGTTTAATGCTTGTTTGCCTTGTGTGCTTCTGTTTCATTCCCCTGTGGTGTCTTTAGGTCCCGGTAGGAGAGCGAGTAAGTTTACGCTTGCACGACGCTTTGCACTTGGGAGTGATACAGTATGCTGGTGGTGGCGGTCGCAGCTCGTGCACCTGTAAAATATGTCTGTGTGATATGCACTCGGTACTGTGCACATTACGCGAAATCTTTGTGAATGAGAGTTCTACAGGTGAGTGCGCCGTGCTAACGCTCGCGGTGTTTCACTTTTTATCGCCCGTAAAAAAATATATATATATATATATATACGTGTTGCACGTAGCTCGGCGGATAAAGAAGGACCGTTCCACAAGAGCTAAAATTAGTTTCGATTAATCTTTATAGTTTAAAATAAACAGTGCGTATGAAAAGAAAGCACCTTACCACGCAGTGAAATCATATTATTTTTTTATTGTTTGCTGAACCGCCTGATTCTCTCTACGCACTAACTTCGTTTCATTATCTAATTATTGCAGAAATATTTATCACAAAGTGGTATGTTAACAGTCACATATCCTTGCATTTAGTGAAATTTAGCGCAAGTGAAGTATTTAAAAACATATTGGCAGCGTGTTAAAGCCGTTTACGGGGTACGTGGCTAGTTCTGAAGGGGATTATACGTAGTGATTCGGCATACGTCATATATGACGTCGAGTGTAGTTTTCGCTGACTTCGTCACAGCTGTTGAGTTCAATGAACGTGATATTGCCTCAGCAAAAACTTACGCACTCGCATTCCAATGGGCGTTTGCGACTGCACTTGCTTATGTTTTGTATCGTTTTGCACCGGTGAAGCGCTACAGGTTCTCACTGAGCACGCCTTCATATATCATGAACTTCTCGAGTGTTATCGCCGATTCTAATCAGGTTGCGAGCGCTTCTCGAATAGCGGTGTAGTATGCACGCAGTCTATATACCTATTTCATGTTTGCAAAACAGCAACAGGCGCCGTCGACATCTTGAGGCGCTTGCAGCGACGTTGCGGCGCCTATATAGGCTCGGCCCAGCCCAAAGCTCACTACCGCCCTCTGTGATCACGTGACAACTGCTACGGCACAGCAGCTTTGCAGCTGCTGTGCCAAAGCTGCTGTGCAGTGGCGTGCGCGCTGTCAGTGTGATATATCATTTCTGATATGAAAGTAGCGAGCTTCGAGTATTTCACAACGTATCCTGATGACATTTCGAGTGAGTGAAATGACAATTATGCTGTGTTGCGGGACGAAAATTCAGGAGCCCCCCGGAAAAATGTAGACAAGCGAAGCTTTGCACCTGCGTGTCTTACATATTTATTTGTTTGTTTGTAAAGTACTGCGCAATGCCACCTCCTCTTTCTTGCCTCTATGCCGGGAATGTGACTTTAGTCCACGTGTTTAGCGGTGCAACACTGGCCGCGGTTCCACATCTACAAATTATATTTTTGCATTAATTACCGGGCTCTTTGAACGTACAAGCCACCTCGATGAAATAGACTATCATAACAGAAACTTCTTATCGCCGACAAGCCCACGATCGAGAGAGCATTAATTATTCGAAAACGGCGAGTACAAAATAAGTGCTTGTGTGACCAGTGCACTTTCGAGGGCTGCACGCTTTCCGGCGCCGGGTTTTTCACGTCCGACGTCCAAATCTGCGAGTTTGTTTATAAAAGCGTCGCTTTGAAGAAAGACTCTGCAAAGAGTGCGAACTGTTTTAGAGTGCACAACGCTCCCTATGATCGTAGCAAATAAGTGTAGGGGGCGTTTTCTTTATTAGACACAATATTAATTACATTTAACTGGTAAGTATAGGGGATAACATTTTAAAAGTTAATTTTAATGTAACTGTGGACGAAGAAAAGTGGACGAAAATGTAAAGAGATTTACGTTACTTCCGATAACATCCCCTACACTTTCCTTGGCATGATTACCTGTTAGATCTCATTAACAAAGCTCTTAATATTGTTCCCGACTAGACGTTCGTTTCGGCTGTCTCCGCTGCTGTATACCAAGCTATCGGTGCGTGGCTCCTGTCTGCGGGTGCCCGAAGCAATTTGTCGACGCGGCCCCGCGTCCGCGAAAGAGTGGCGCCGGAGCGGCCGCCGGTGTGCGCGTCCGGTTCGTCTCCGCCGAACCTGACCGAGCTGCTCGCTGGCCCTCGCGCAGCGGGGTGTCGTGGGGAGGAAACGCGTTTAGAGGGGCAGAAAAAGTCTACGTCGGGGCCAAAGTATTGCGCGCGGCCATCCGTCTTGGTGGTTTTCGGATCGCGACCACTGCGCTGCTGTTCCGTCTCCTAAGAGAAAGCCTTCGCGGTGGGCGCGGTCACGTCCCTCTATACTGCGCATGCGTATAGCTACACGCGACCGGCACTGGGGGTCGCTGCTCCCACTGTTCAGTCGCTTCGGCGCAGGCGTTATGCGCCAGAGGTCGCTCGAATTTCAGTGTGGCAAGTGTATCCTTTTCGATCGCGTCGAAAGCAGATCATCTATGGGGCAAGCAAACCATCTGGCATGTCATTTTTTTTTTAATCGGCAGATCCCGCGTAACAAGGGGATCAATGTAACACGTACACATGGTTCGCCTGCAGGGTAAGGCAAAAGGAGGATCCAAACCTCCTGACCAGGCCCTACCGCACTGGGGCAGCAGTAGCAACGGATTTGAAAACGAGTCAACTTGGGAATTTCTTAATCAACAAGGACATAGTCATTATTATAGTAAGCTTATAATCACCAATTATAGTACTAACGTAGCGACAGTAATGAACATAAAGTAATAATGTAATCACAGTAGCAACATAAGCTCTAATGCAATAAAAACAACAAACATCAACAATAACGTGGTAATGAGCTATAGTAACATAAATTGACAGTGTTGGTTAAAGACGGGAAAGTTCGAGTGGAGGCATTTTGCTTGGGGATAAGCATTCTCTCTTTCTTTCTCTCCTAATAATTGTCGGAGGGTTAAGGGAAGCATACTTGCTCTGTAATGCTTTAATAATTGACCTGTTATGGCAGGTACTTTAGGTCTCGTGGCACATTGTGTGACAGCTTGTATAGTCACTCCCTCCTCCGTTACATACACGCACAAGGAGTTGTACACCCCCTCCCCCTTCAAAAAAAATTATTCAGAGTCAATCCCAAGCCTCCCCTCCCTGCGTTCTGATAGCACTCTCTCCCCCCTAATCGAAAATATCTGAATAAACCCTCGTAAACGCGGACATCACAGACTTCCGCCTTGCTTCCGAAATTTATCTCTGCTTAAAAATCATAATGATAATTTGGTCGTACGTTCGGGCTACGAGGGATGCTCGAATTGCGTTATTGTCAAGGCGGGATGAACTCTGCCGTTCAATCGTCCCGCTGTTCACTGTTTCTCGTTCGTCGGATCGGCTGATCGCACGCGTCTACAAGTCTCGCTCACCCCTTTCGCGTTGTGGGGCGACGCGCCATCTCTTTCTTTCTTTCTTTCTTTCTTTCTTTCTTTCTTTCTTTCTTTCTTTCTTTCGTTTTTCTCTCTTCCACCCTGGAGAACTATAGCGTGCCCACGTGTCACACAGTTCTACGCGGGCTCCATTAGTAATCAACCTGCGGGTCGCCGCTTCTCGCGCGGTGATCGATTAAAGCGCCGCGCAGCCGAAGCGGGGCCGCGAGAGAGCAGCCGCGGTGGCGCCGCCGCTCGCCGAGCTGTGTCTATCGCGAGAACAGCGTCCGCTGCACGTAGTTCCGTGCAGTAGCGCGCCAACTGGAGCAGTGCCGTTGTACCGCCGCGTGAGCGCGGTGGTCCGACTTGCAACGAGCAGCACCTTATTCTGGTCGCCCGCGCGCGTTCCAAAGGGATTTATTTCACCGAACTTCTCTGCGGTGACGCGCATTGTTCGAGCGACTTGAAGGAAGAAGTTTCGTGCAGTGTATTGCTGTGTCCTTAGTGCTTGTTTACCGCCAACTTCGCGTATTTTTTTAGTGAGGCTCGTTAGGGTGTCGGAAGAGAGAGAGAGAAAAAAAGTGGGGGGATCGGGGTGCGTCTTTCGGGGATCCCGTTATATAACTTCGGGATTCTCTCTCGAGCGTTCACAGAGAGCAGACGTGTTGCCCGGTGCTCCCGATTCTGCGAGAGACGCTACCGCGTCAGCCCGCGAGAGACGCGACCGCGTTCCGCGCAGTGCTCCTCGCGTACCTGGACTCTCATACCCGTTCGAGTCTTGTCAAGGAGAGTAATCTTTACAGATTATGCCCTTGGATCCCTGCCACCGCTTTCGGTGACCTGAGCCCTGTGACAGCGTCCTCTGCTCCTGCGCGTCGCTGGGGCAGCTGTCATCCCGACTACCATGGCAGAGCAGTCTCCTCCATTCTCGGCTACGCCATTGGAACGCCCGTCGCGTTCCCCGGTTCCCACATCGTCACACAGACGCTCAGCGAGCGTCGCGTGCACCCGCGTGCTGTGGAACCTCATCTCCAGTGCCAAAGCGGTGCGGTTGCATCATGAACAGGCACAGAAACTGTGCAGAGTCGTCAGCGAGAAACCGACATCACTTCGCCTATCGGTGCTTGCTGCCGACGTCGAGACAACTGCAAGGGGCCTGACGTCCTCGGCGGCCTCCAGCCCTACCACTAGCATCACAGCATCTTCGACCACTGTAGCGGCGCATCATACAGCCCAACTCGAAGATGCCGGGTCAATTCTGTGCGTGAACGTCACCGATCCGCAGAACGTACCACTGCCGTTAGACGAGGAACCTGATATTGCAGACATGGACACTACGTCAACGCGAAAGCGCTCGCGTCCTAGCGAGTCGGGCAGCGACGGTGAGGGTGGCTCGCGGAAGATGCACGCAGTAGCGCCTGAACGTGCCACAGTTGCGTGTCTTACCCCAACGTCAAATGATGCGGTTGCCCACGAAGACGCCGTCACTCACGCAACTGACGAAACCAGCCAGTCTGAGTTTCAGACCGTCCTCTCCAAGTCTAAGAAGCGCCGACAGCGAGCCTCGACATCTCAAGGACCCGCTGCCCACACTGGTCCTCGTCCCGCCACTGAATCGACGGCTATGCTTGCCCACGTTGCTCCAGGGACTTCTAATGCGCCCACTGCGACTCAGACCGCTCCTGCAGGGGTACGCGCCACTGAACACACCATGCCGGCTTCTGCTTCATCGTCGCTAGACTCGGGCACTATTCTTTTTCGACCAGCAAACGCCAGCGCTTCCTTTCACCGCACCTCTCGTCTTGCCATTGCGCAAGCTCTCTCTGCGCTGCCCGGAGTCAAGGAGGTGCGAGTAAACACGAAAAAGAACATCGTGGCAGCAGACGCATCTACACCAGAATGGATGAATCGCCTACTAGCAACATCGGAGCTCGCAGGAATACCCGTGACTGCCCGCCTCCCTGCTGACCGTTCACAAAGCAGTGGCGTGGTGCAAGGCGTCGATGGCGACTATACCGACGAAGCCCTCCTGGCCGCCGTGACGTCTGATGTGCCGGTGATTGCAGCCAGGCGACAAGGGACATCACTAGTCTTGCGGTTCGCCTCTCCCGTGCCTCCCACCCGGGTCCGCCTTTTTCGCATGGTGTTCGAAGTGAGGCCATCCCGACCTCGCCCGCTTCAGTGCCGGCGGTGCGGACGCTATGGGCATATCGCCGTCACTTGCCGAGGACCAGAGCGGTGCCTGCGATGTGGTGGCCACCATGGGAAAGACGCCAACTGCACCAACAAATTAAGATGCCTGCACTGCGGCAGGCCACATTCAGCTGATTCCGCAGACTGTCAGCTCTGGCAAAGAGAGCGGCGCCTGGCCACCATCAAGGCGTCAGCTCCCACCTACCTGCCTCACCGCGAGGCTCAAGCAGTCTTGCGGGCAAGCCCTAGTGTAACTGATAGTCCTCAGCTGAAGCAGACCATGGGCAAGAGCTATGCTGCCGCAGTGGGATCACCATCCAAGATGACGGTCAGCTCGACCCATCCAGGCCAGACAGGCGTACAACAACGGGGCCCTTCGGCTGGTCTCAAGCACCCAGACTCTACCACGACTCGTCCACCCGCGAAGGTACCTTCCCAGCCCCGTGTGGACCAGGAAAATGCAAACCTGAGGCTCCTGTTAAGAGCAGTTGCGGACCTGCTGCCTCCTGAAAACCAGCTGCGCTCCATCTGCCTTCAGGCAGGTGGCGCGCACCCTCATAGCAGCCACCATGGCTGACACTCATCCGCATGCTGCAGAGAACCACCGCCGCCGCCGCCCGTGTGTGCTTCAATGGAACGCTCACTCGTTGCGGCGGCGGCATGCAGACCTCTCCTCACATCTCCTGCAGAGCGAGTATGATGTGCTTGCTTTGCAGGAAGTGTACGTAGCAGCGACCGACTTGCGACTTCCCGGATACATCGGTTACCAAAGTATCACGTCGTGTACTCTAGACACGTGCCAGGACGCGCCGTGCATAGCGAGTGCACATCCCCAGGGACGACCACGTTGTGCAGTGTACGTGCGACGAGAACTACCACATGTGCACATAAACGTGGCTGATGTCACTGGAGGGGCTCTTGAGTGTTGTGCCGTGACGGTGCGGCTTCGCGGTGTTGACACGACAGTGGCCTCTGTGTATGTGCGACCTGGACAGCGGTGGGACGCCTCCATGCTGTTACAGCTCACGGCTAAATTCGGAAGAGACTACCTCATATGTGGGGACATGAATGCTCATCACACCATGTGGGGGAGTAGCACCTGCTCCTCTCGAGGAAGGGATCTGGTGGACGTTATCCATCAACTGGGCCTACAAGTTTTGAACACCGGATCCTTCACTTTCGTCCGCAGAACAGCACGACCGTCATGCTCCGCCATTGACGTCACCTTGGCCAGTGAAGGGGACCGGTACGATTGGGCAGTGGAGCCTGACTCCTGGGGTTCAGACCACCTGCCGATCGTCATCTCACCTGTGGGCGGAAAGATCCCAAGGAGGAGGTTGTGTAGTACGATCGATTGGCGGGCTTTTCGAAGGCAGCTTCGAGACGTCCCAGAGGATCAGGATTTCCTGAATCTGGTAGCAGTGGCAGCGCAGGCGGCAACTATCCAGACCAGGGTGCCAGAGCACCATCCTGTGCCAGACCTCCATCACTTGAACTTACGGGCTGCGAGGCGCAGGGCTGAGAGAAGGTACCTAAAATCCCATGACCCAGCTCAACGTACACTCTTCAATCGTGTGGATGCGGTATGTCGGCGACATGCCAACCGTCGCAGGCGGCAAAGCTGGCAAGGCATCTGCCTCTCCCTGAGTCAGGCAAGAGGTGGCGCAAAAGCATGGCGACTTCTACGATCCCTCGTCACTGGACCAATGGTGCGGCAACCCGTCATTGCGGTGGCCATCTACTTGGGCATTAGTGAAAAAGAACTGGCAGAGCGACTGGCCGATCGCTTCACAGAACTCCCACCAGCCAATCCTTCAGCCCTCATCGCCACGCCTGCTCCCAAGCCACCGCAAGGTCATCACCCTGCCTGGACGGCCAGCCAGATCGCATCTCTGTGTCAGGATCCTATTTTCGAACACGAACTGAACGTTGCTCTAGCCAGAACCAAGCGCCGCAGCTCCCCTGGTGCCGACGGCATCACATACCAGATGCTGCGCAACCTGGATATGGCCTCACGACGACACCTGTTGAGGACTTTTAATGAAATATGGCAGAGCGGCAACCTACCTGAAGCCTGGCTGACCGCTGTTGTGGTGCCGATCCGGAAACCTCGCCGCCCTTGTGCCGCCATTACGTCCTACAGACCCGTTTCTCTCACCTCTGCTGCCTGCAAGCTCATGGAAGCCATAGCACTGGCACGCCTAAATTGGATTGCGGGGGCAAAGGATTTCCTACCAGAACAGCAGACGGGCTTCCGACGCCACCGATGCACAGCAGACTCGATCGCGGACGTCGTCTCTACCTTGGAGGAGGCCAAGAGCAACGGCGAAGTGGCCCTCCTCGTCCTGCTGGATGTACAGAGCGCTTTTGACAGCTTACCTCACATAGCGATAGAGAGTGCTTTGGACACACTCGGCATCGTGAGCTGCCTACGTACCTTTATCAGTGCCTTTCTGGCAAAACGCACCCTCCGGGTTAGAGTACGACGCGCGCTCAGCGATCCACGGCCAGTGACAGCAGGCGTTCCACAAGGTTCCGTCCTGAGCCCCTTTTTGTTCAACCTGGTGCTAGCGGGGCTGCCGACCGCGATGCCCGCAGACAAGCGTTACCCCACGCAGTGCTCCTTGTACGCAGACGATGTGGCACTGTGGGTTAAGGGGCCTAGGCAAAACTTCACGGCCATAAGGCGTTCCCTGCAGCGCTCCTTGGATGCCGTCGCCTCTTTCTTCAAGGCAATCGGACTGAACGTGTCGCCCACGAAGACGGAGGCACTGCTGGTTCACCCCAGAGCCACTGCGCGGAGGGCCGTCCGAAGGCTTGTGCTAGGCGACCGACCTATCCCGTGGAGCGATGCAGTGACGTACCTGGGGCTAAGGATCGACCACCGCCTTACCTGGATACCAGCCGTTAAGCTCGCCGTCTTCAAGGCCACCAGGGTCGAGACTGCCGTAAGCAAACTGCTCAGCAGGGGCCAAGGGTGCACCTCTCGGCTGGCTCTAAGACTCTACGAAGGGGCTGCAACGACAGCGCAAACTTATGCACTGCCCTTGGTGCAGCTGGCGCCACACCGCAAGGAGCAACTGGAGCGGCAACATCGCATGGCAATTCGGCGCTTCATGGGACTTTCCCGTCAGTCACCCATAGCTGCAACCCTGGCGGAGGCCCAGACCTGGCCTCTGTCACTCTTGATGCTACGACAGGCGCTGCATCATGTGGATCGCCTTCACAGGGCCCTCGGGGGCGCCGCCCTCCTTCGGAGACTGCGGAGCCGACCAGCGTCACGGATGGCACAGATCTGCGCTCTCTATGAAGAGCTGGTCCCCGATCCCCCCAGTCCAATCCAACCCCCTCCACCACATCAACAGCCTCTGGACGTACAATTAACTCTGGACAACCTCAGAAAAAGGCGCACACCGGCATGCGAGCTCCATCAGGCAGCCGTGGCGAAACTTCATGAAAGACTTAAGGGGCAGCTCCTGGTATTCACGGACGGGTCCGTTCGGGACAGCCCCCATTCGGCCGCGGCTGCCTGCGTCATACCATCGACTGGGACAACCATCCGCTGCCGACTTCCCTTTCACGCCAGCTCCACTGCAGCTGAATTGGCCGGCCTTCACTTGGCAGCCGACCACCTTGCTGCCACGTTACCCCAGTTGCCTGTGGCGATTCTGTGCGACTCCCGACCAGCCTTACAAGCGCTGCTCCAACCAGACCAAGCAGGCATAACTGTGGCGTTGCTGCACGCAAAACTGACCGCCATCAAAGAGAGTGGTGTGCGCCTGTCCCTCCACTGGCTTCCCTCGCACGTTGGAATAGCTGGCAACGAGGAGGCTGACGCCGCCGCTAAGGCAGCCCACCACTGCGACACGCCAGTCACTAAGGCGGTAACTCAGTCGGATTACTCACGGCAGCGTCTGCGGAAGCTCTTACCAACGGCCCACCCTGACACACGGGTGTCAAGCGGCAAACCTCCACCACCCCTTCCGGAGACCGGCCTGGACAGATGCGAGCGGCGGTTGTTGCTTCGCCTGCGTACTGGCAGCGTCTGGCCTGCGGCACGCATGTATTCCGCGGGTCGCTCTTCATCGCCAGCGTGCCGAAGGTGCGGTGATGACGAAACACTGCAGCATATTGTTTGCTCCTGCCCTGACCTGGCCACTGAGCGTTGCACACTGGTAAGCCGCTATCGTCTGCTTGGACTACCTGCCGAAACAATGGAAGACATACTTTTTCCCGCGCGCTCGAAGACGAAAGCCCTTCGAGCCTTCCTCGAGTTCTGTGCTTGCGCGGACCTCGCCGCCTTATAGACGAACTCTTTTCATTTGCACTACTGACTGTACTGACAAGACGTTCTCTTGCCATGCCATTCACTTTTTCTTTCCCTCCTCTCTTCTTCCTATCATCTTTACTTCCCCTTCCCCGATCCCTAAAGGCGCTGAGCCGTGCCCCCGCGACGGGAGGCAGAAAATAGCGACCTTTTTATCTCTTCCTCTATCATTAACCTCTCTCTCTTATATAACTTCACCGTGGTAAAAATAGGCAGCGAGCGCATGCGTTGCGGCTAAGGACGGTTGTCGCCGTTTGGTAAATAAAATTAACAGCGTTTATAGCAGGATTGTGGGGCTTGCGAAAGTTGTCTCGGATGAGCTCGCTTTTTTTTTTATCGCTCGTTGCGCGCTTTATACAGTAATCGGTTGTCTTCTCCCTTTCCTCTCCTTCTTGTTGTACGAGCTCCTGCTTCAGGAAGCAAGGCACTACTCTGCTTTGTGGTCCGATTATTGTGTGTGCGTGTGTTTTTTTCTTGCACAAATGTGTGCCATTAATGTTTCCATCATTCAATTTAACGTCGTCATCCGTTTTTTTTTTTTGTCCGTTTTGGTAACTCCGGCTACCTGTCCTTCCGGTTACACTATTTAGTAGCATGTTTTCACGTTTATAATGCACGTTTTTTTAAAATACAGATGACGCTTTTCCACTATGACTCTTCCGCTTTCTGATCGTAAAGGCGTGTTCTGGAGGCGCTGGGAAGCGCGAGCGGTGGGATGAGGATTGGAGTGTGGTTAAACTTGCTCCCCCCCCCCCACCCCACCCCTATCCTCCTCCTTCGGAGGGCACGGCGCACTTCGGCGTCCACCTTAGCTACCCTGGCCAGGGGCGTAGCCAGGGGGTGGCACACCGGGCACGTCTCCCCCTCCCCCCCCCCCCCCCCCCCGATTTTTTTTTTCGCCTTGGCATAGGGAGCGAAAAATGCATATTTTAAGAGGGTGCCCCTCCCTCGAAAAAGAATTTCTGGCTACGCGCCTGACCCTGGCCACGTTTTTCCACGCAGCTTCAGTGTCGTTTCGCGATTCGCCGTTGAGGTGGTGGCGCCATCTGGTGCCACTGCTCCGATACCCAAAGAGCGCGATAGATGAAGCCATCGGCTTGTAGTTTCGTGGGCAAGCGATGAAAGGGAGCGCAAAGCTGCGAGGGCTCGACTCTTACAGCGGGCAGGGTGTTAGCTGTGGAAACGGTTCTCGGGAAATTCATTGACCACGTCATACATAGTTGGAAAGTTTGGTCAGACTTCATGAAAAGGCACTACATGACCCCTTTCAAGAGAGGCAGAGCTGTTCGACGCTGGAATGGGAGAACAGTAACTTTTAGGTTGAAAGCGAATGGTGGTTTGGTCATATAATTTCGAATCGAATTGTTCTAATTCTGTTCGTGTATCACATAATAAGAAAAAAAATGAGCATTTTTGTCATGACGCAACTTATTTGTACAGTATTTTTAAGGACTGGGCTTGTGCAAATGTTACTTCGTTTGGTACGAAGTAAAAGAGTAGTAATAGCATTTCAATTGAAGTAGTGTGCAAGTTATGGGCGGTAAAATAATATAAGCTTTAAAATTCTCTATACTTAATGCAAATAAGCCCCTGTAACACCTTGTTAACCTTTGAAAAAAAGTAATATTGAGGTGCAGGTAGAAATGTTGCACGATTAATTTAGAGCATAGCTTCGCAACAACGCTCTTTTCTTCTTCTTTGTAAAGAGATGTTAAAGTAAAGTAGTAATTTATGACAGAGTGCTAGCTCAATGTATGACAACGCCTAAAACGACATATTATCAACAGCAGCGCCCTACTTACTGAGAAATTAATGTAAATGTGCGAGAACACATGCGCCACGAGTAGGACATTCCCAAAATGACCCCGATGACATCAGAGTTACCGCCTACAATTAATTACTAGCAATCGAACCAGATGCACTAAATAAAAAACCTTCCTTGCATTGAGAGATGCAATGACGCCTGCCATCTCGTAGGCCATGGCAGGAAATTGCTCAATGGTCATTGTTGCTTCTGTGACTCCCGCAACTTTCGCTCTGCTGCTACTAGTGTGGGCGCCTGCGCAGTAAATCCGTGCAACGTTGTGCACGGCAACAGTGACGTGAAAGTTTCAACTTGAGGCGGCTAATTTGAAGTGCGCTAACGTAATGCGGACCACTAAAACGTGGTTTTATTTCATAATTATCACTTCCTTGGCACAAATGTAGCCCTACAAGGTTTCCAAATCGCTATTTCAGCAATAAACACCAACTTACTATTACACCAACTTACGACCTAGCAGCCTCACGTTGCAAAGAAACAACCTTTTCCAGGGGTTGCACATGTGGTAAAGTTTACTATGTCTATACGTTTGTTTCGAATACTTCGGAATATCTGATAGTTGAAATTCTGTTTAGAAGTGATTTCAGTTACTATTATATGCATTGGAATATTACAGCAACCCATGCCTATTTCGATGAAGTAGTAACGCGAGGCTCTTATACAAAAATGCGCTGCGTGGTTGTCGGATTTTCAAAAGTTGGATTCGCCACAGTACAGCCGTGTTGGAAGGCGAGAAAAACGCAGTGTATTGCAGTGAAGAACATCGTTTGTTCGGTGAAGCATATCAAGAGTCGAAAAATGCCACTGTCGCAGGGCCTAGCACCTGTTTTCGACCACACACATGCACATGCCATCTCTGTTCTCGGTGCGTGCACCGAAATGTCTCATAATAGTTCTGACAATCTAAGGAATGTTAGCACTGTTGTTATGGGATGTCAGCATTGCCATAGAGTGATTTTTGGCATGGCTGTGAAGATATAAGATCTTGTTTTGACCCGTCCAGTTAACCCTGTAATTGCAACTTTCATACTTTTAATGTGCAGGGCAATGTTGATTTAAGACCTAGTACCACTTGCCTTTCGCCCCGCGTATGAAAGGCTGTAATGGGGCCTAGCACACGTTTCTCAGTTACACGTCGGTCCACACATCGCCTGCAGTCACAGTGCATGAGCGCTGGCAAGACGTAATGGAAGCTAGTTTCACCCAGAAGGCGTAAGTCTCTTTACTGGTTGTGAAGCACTGGTTGTGAAGCATCAGATAACTGCGCACATGAATACTCGTGTTTGCAGTAAACATTACTAATTAAATTAGAGAAGCACAATGTATTGTGGGCATGTGCCTACATGAACAGATCTCATTCGTTGCCCGTAAACAAGAGCTGTCACAATGCTGGCGTCATGGAAGACCGCAAGCCTCTCGCTCCGAAGCATTCGAAATAACCCGATCCCCAATACTAGGCACGCAAGGAGAAAACCGCGAATGTCTCGCCACCAGTTTTCTCGGCTCGTGCATTCTTCGCAGCCACTGCTGATCACCTCCAATACAGAGCGTGCGTCAGCTCAGCGCCTCTGTCAGTGCATTTGTGGGTGTCTTGGTGCCTGCACTGTTACCGGAAACGGCTCGCGCTCGCATGTGGAGACATGCATGTCCTTTACTTGCATTTTAGTGTGCGCTTCACTGCATAGCATATATACTTCGCGGTGAAGGTTACGATTTTTTTTTTTGTGCAACATCACTTTTGTCTAAGCAGCCCTGTATAGTCTGTCTGATAAACAATATATAGAATGGCGTTGATAAAAATATACAATTTTCAGTTGGCCGAGCGACCGCCCCGTAAAGGCGTTGGTTCCGGGTTCGAACCCTGGACCAGGACGAATTTTTTGGCAACTAAGAGGCATTTCTTTTCGAGAAATCCGTATGTATTTCCTTATGGCTACGTGCTACAAATGGCTGGTTGTCATCTTTTCCTTTTTTATGCTTTTCGGGGTATGTAGGACGCTTTCCTTTTATTCTCATTGAAACACGTGAGCATCTTCAACGATGGAAATGTGTTGTCCATTCACCGATTTTTTTCTAAAACGTGGTGATAAAATACTTTAATACGTGCTTCAGAATGGCTTACAAATGCACTGCGTGTAGAAAATACATACGTGTCTGTAATTTTGCAAAAAAAAAAACGCAAATTTCCAGAAATACTGGTTTGAGAGCTCAGCTTTCGTACGACTAAGCGCCGCTGGAAAGCCAGCTTCTCGGCGGCAGTCGATGCAAGTTTGTGAATAGAGGGCACACAGACATGCCAGTGAAGGAGATGGCGCTGCAATGATTTGGAACGCGCACTTTTTCATCGTGTTCTATTGCCCGTAATTAGTTTGCTGATGCCACTCTATTACATGTCATTAGGTCATATTGTACCTAACCCTAACATCTCCCTCCTTTTACGATGTCATTGAATGTACCGTCCCCTATTTCCTGTGTAGTCCTTGAGGTGTATTTCTGGTCTCGTTTTGCATGTGCAAATGCAGTCTTGGGAAAGAATTTAACTCTTTGTATGTGTTCATTCTGCACTCCTGTCACAACTGATGCAGTGCAGTTAGTGCTTTTTAACTTCTTTGCTAATTGCCATGTATGCACATTCATTTCTGCATGCAGGTCCGGAAGCTGTGAGAAGTACCAATGTGTTTTACTACCTGACGTATGAAGGTAGCGTAGACCTTGAGAACATGAAGGACACTGTTATGAAGGAGGTTAGTGCGTGCTGTGTCAGTTTCTGACATCTCACTGATAGACAATAATGCTCATTGGCTCTCAAGTCATTGATGCACAACTTTCGTAGTTTGTGCGGGTGGACAGTGTAAACCAGTGTACATATTTAGTCTTCACTTCATCGCTTTGCGTGCTTGATTCCCTTCCTTCTTCATCTTTCTTTTTCTTTTCTCTTTTTTCGTGACTGCTGCAGGAGCACGTTTACTGTTCCACTTTACAGGACTTAATTTAGCCTATTTACTTTCACCTAGTAAAATTATTGATCAGTAGTATCTCAGGAGTTGGTAGCACTTTAGCTTTGTTCACAATAAAAACTGAGTCGATACCTTGAACCACATATTCATGCATCTTTCTGCGCAGCCAGATTTATAGTTTGCATCTGTTGGGACCTTCACTTTCTGCAACTCTCATCAACAACGAAAGCAGAGTACCGAAGACTGTGTAATTAATGAGAGCTATAGTTTGGTCATTTTTATTGTATGAATGTTCCAACAGATTTAGCCATATTCCCAAAGCTTGTATAGCATAGCATGCCCACTAAATTGATCAAAAGTGGTAAAATAATTATAGTTTAATCTACCAGGCCGCTACATTTTTGTATTCATTAGACAGAATATTTAACTTATTTGTGCTTGTTCTCGTAAAGTCCTATCCATATGTTGACTTGGGGTTACCTGGTTACACTAGGTGTATGTATGTAGAGGTACGTTTGAAGCTTTAGTACTGAAGAACTATTCAGAAAGAACAGACAAGCAATAGTAACTCATAAGTAAGGCCAAAGAAAGTGCTTGTGGGCAGGGGAAACTAAACTTTTGAACTATTGGCAGATTTTTTTACTTCGATATACAGGATTGAGGAACACTAGTCTTGTGATAGCGAAAAAATGGCTATTAATTCACGGTTCTTCTTCTGTATTGCTTTTTAACAGTTTGACTTTCAGTCTTTAACATACATGCCAAGATTTCAGCCCTTCTGTAGTGATGCATGTCAGTCAGTCTTCATAAGCATCTGTTCTCATAAAAGGTTTAAACATTTGAAACATAGAGTAGTGCATTAGCCAGAAACTCTGCACATATGCTATGTTATGGCCCAAGCTACACGTAAACATAACGTCTGTCGTAAAAAAAATGGCGCAAACTAGATATTCAAAGAGTACTGGTAGCTAGATATCTGCAGTATCTGCAGTGTCAGCAAAAACGTTTTATGACTTACGTTGAGGACTCTGCCTCTGCATTTGAGGGTGAGGGTTTTGGCCGCTAATCAAAGCACCATTAATATATTGCTCCTGCTGTTGTACGAAGATGAACAGCAGCCTAAAAGCTTGAATTTTATGTTGTGTTTACAGAAATTATCCACTTAATTGTTTAACAATCCTTACATGTGCAACCCTCTTATGCTGCATTTTGTCCGTTGGCAAAAAAAGCTGGTTGTTTTCTTACAAGCTTTCCAGTTTCTTTTTTTTTCTTGGCTCGTGCAATGGAACATCAGCATTTAATCGAAACACTTGCAACCATATTCCTGAAGTACTTTACTTGTCCAAGTAGTTTTTCGCGAAACTTTTTATCTAGACGAAACTTATTATTGCTTGAACTCCTTTGATCTCTCTTCCCGAAAGGCTATTGAAAACCAGATCAAGAACTTCGGCCAGACTCCGTCGCAGCTTCTAATGGAACCCCATCCTCCTCGCAGCTCAGCGATGCACATTGTGAGTAGTGCTTGAGAAGAAAAGGTCTTCCCTAAAACGCGGAACTGGACAATAGTAGTGGTGCATTCTACAACACTACACTTGATGGTTATTTTGCGCAGAGCCCAATGATGTTCTCACCAGTGACGGAGGAACTGTGCATGATCATGAAGTTCCTGTCCAACTCGCCCATCTGCCACATCTCGGCCAACACGTATCCACAGTTGCCACTACCCTCAGTTGTTACTGTTACCTGCAACCAGAACTTCGCTGTGAACCGGTGGAATTGCAATTACTCTGGTAAGTGTTCATATACCTGCTAAATTCTCAGTGTCTTAAGGTCAATGTCGAAGCCTGCCAATGCACACTCGCTTCTGCCGTGGGTCAGTTTAACACCATCACCCCTTGGTCGGAAACGTGTCGTCTTAACTACCTTTGCACATGGGCTTGTCAAACGAGGCTGAATAGCCGAGACATCGAGACATGAAATTGGAGGTGGAAAAAAGGAATTGCTGCAATTGTCATGAGTTTTCAAGAGTGGCTGTTCATTAATCTGAAGGGGTTCTGGAAAAACTGTTGTAAGTTAGTGCAACTGTGACTACGATGTTATGGTAGGGTGTGGTAATAAAATATCAGCAGGTATAATTGGCAAATGAGGTTCCCAAGAGGCTAGTTTTTCTTGTAAAATCTGTCCTAGTCTTGCTCCATCTGTAGACTGCAGATGACACCTCAGACGTTTGCATACCCGTGCATAAGTGATACCACATTATCAAACCGATAAGTTGTGAGCCTGCACTTTTGATAAACCTAACATTCGTGTTTCTTGTATAGAACAAAAAATGATAACTAAGTGCCATGCTCTGGAGATCAAGCGGGTTGTTTTTTAAATTTTGGCCTTTGAGTAAGTATACAAAATTGCAAAATTTCAGTTAGCCTTTACCTTTATTTCTTGTTCAGAAGGCTCTCAGTAAATGGAATTGCTGTTTAACGGAACTGCTGCTTAAATAGAACAAGTGCTTCTAGCAAGATTGGTTTCATTCTTGCATTTTGCACCCCTGTTCACCTCTCAGTAAACGGAACTCCTGTTAAACGGCACGTGTTTCACTGGTCTCTTCAGGTTCTGTCAGTCGTTCTCAGTCAAGCCAAGACCCGTGTCCCCCCTTAATGAGAGTCCACTGTAATCAGTTTTTGGGATGTCCCAAGAGCAAAAGTTTGCTTGCAAGTTGTACTGTAGAAAGAAATATTTCACAGAAAAGTAGTGTTCTGGAAGGTCACAGTGATATGTTAGTATGGCCGGTGTATTTTGTAACAGTAGAAACACTTATGTAATTGTGCATCTTCTTTACTCTCCTGCAGCCCCTATGCATTCACCAACTTACTCAGACTCAAACCAGCCGCAGGCCAACCAACTGCCCCTCGCCATGGACCCTTTGCTTAGTAAGTGAAGCCCACTCTGCAATATGCACCTTAACTGAGTCGTTATTGTGTTTGGTGTAAAGCTGCAAATTTGCAGCTAATAAACGTTGAGAGCGAAATCAGTGCCACTTATCATTGGAAACCAGGGCAACAAATGATGCCAGAACATAAATGAGATATTGTAAGCCTGCCTTGCCCAGTGCCTGAGATTCTCATTGTTACTGTCTCTGTCCATGCAGCTCCAGTGCCTCAACCATTCAGTTTTTCTTTTTGATGATGATCATCTACTATAGACGTCATTATACAAACCTCAGGCGTACACTAAAGAACTGGCTTTCTTATTATACAGACATTCTCATAAATAGAATAATTTGCAGGCAGTTGTTGTTTTCTAGATTTGCTGTGGTTTACAGCTAACCACATAATGTTTTTAACACACAGAAGTAAAAAAAAGTCTTGATTGCCTCATGTTGTCACCACAAAGTATTTGCTATTAAGGTGAGTATGGCAGTGAATGTGTGGGAGCCTCAGAAAAATTGCCCCTATGATGATGCACTTAGAATTGGGTGTGCTGCTTTTGCAGACTTGGGTAGCAATCGCAATCACACAAGCACCTTTCAGAACTGAGTGTTTTCTGTCTGTTTTAGTGATGAACGTGGCACCGCACAAGCGGCACCTGGGCGACACATTCAGCCAGCACGTGCGAATGCGCAGTGGCTGTTTCGTCACCACGGTAGATAGCCGCTTTCTTGTTGCCTGTGGCTTCTGGGACAAGAGCTTTCGTGTATTCGCCACTGAGTCAGGTCAGTGCTTTTTTTTCTAATATATCCTGGCAAGTTGTCATTCTGTGTTGTACTGAGTAAAAATTATTAGATCATTATGCTAATGGGCGTGCATGGGAGCACCCACGAAGAAACAACAGATGAAAAGCTTGCTGTAGCATCTCTTATTTCCCATTCTTCCCACTGTGTGGTGGCTTATTCATATGCTCATACTAATTCCACAATGGGTATTTGCTGCCAGCTGCATCAAATAGAAGCAACAGAAATATGCCTGATCGAAAAAGGAGGGAATAGTAAACTTGTGTTCTCTGCTCAGGCACTCCTACCTGAATTACTAGTAGGGTGTATACCAATGCATGATCTTGCTATAGAAGTGTTCAGTTATTCTGTGCTGCCAACATTTACATGTATTGTTAGTAATCTTAACTGGCACGGTGCCTGCTTGTCCAGTCTAACTTGAACCCATCTTATTTTATGAGACTGTACATACTGGGTCAAGGGGCAGCAAGGTCAGCCTTTTGTCAACCCTACTATCAGCAAAAATTAGTGATAGTGCTAGCATAATTTACGTGTAAGGCACTTTGCGACAAAACATGTAATGTCGCACGATAAGCAACACACAAAGGACATCACAGTAAGTCACTGCTTGCAATAGCCAACAGTGGATTTATTTGTTGGTTTGCAGCCAAGATTATCCAGATAGTGTACGGCCACTTTGGGGTGGTGACGTGCTTAGCAAGGTCCGAGTGCAACATCACTTCCGACTGCTACATCGCATCCGGCTCTGAGGACTGCACTGTGCTGCTCTGGCACTGGAACGCCCGAACACAGACCATTGCAGGAGACAACGCGAACCCCGGTGAGCACTCCCATTGCGAATATTTCTAGCTGAAAAGCAACATTATATTAAGAAGTAATAGTAGTGTTCTGTCAAAATATCGTGACCGGCTATGGCTGTTGACTGCCTATCTATCGCCTTGTAGCTACGTTAAAGCTGAGCAAAGTTCGAAATGCCTCTGTACTTAGTTTCATGCTCTTGTTAAGCAAACTCAAATCGCCGAGTTCAATCTGTATCCCTTTTCTGCACTGTCTCGATGCCACATTCTTGATGCCACATGGAACTCTTCCTTGATTTTAGAAAGGCGGTGACACACCACCCTGCCAGCTGAAGTGGTCACTGCGTATGAGCAGTAATGGGCAGCAGTTATTGAAAACTGCAGTGTCACTTTCAGTCATGAGTTAGCACTGTGCTTAATTGGTCGATTGTACGGTGTACTTTGGGCCAAGGTTCATTTTAGAATACAGAGGTCAATGGCTCTGATGGTTTGCAGTGCAGGTTGCCAATGTCAAATTATTAGTTCATTTGACACTTCGAATAGGGTCTCTTTTGTGAGCACCACAAAGTCCCGAGCAGGTGCCTTTGCCAGAGGTAGTACCCGCTTCCCTATTTTGAGACATACGAAGCATGTTCCAATGACCCATCCGCCTGCCCACTCACTTTTTTTTTAATCGACCTGTTCTCAGTTACAGAATCCTACAGAAGTTCCTAGGAACCCGTGTTTCAAGATTTTTTAGATATGTGCACTATTTTTCAGCACTTCTATACAGAGCTCAGGGTTGCATTTTGAGTTGTCAGATTGTCAAGAAGTTTGAAGAATGTCATTCCCCCCTTGTCATATAACACTTGCAGTATCACACGAGGATGTCCTTCACATCACTAAAAACAGTGAATGTATGCGTACTCAATAAAGCATTTCATTGGAAGCACAAGTGTGCATTCTTCCTAGAGGCGCTTTTGTCGCCATTTTGATTTTCATTCAGTGGACAAGCAAGGGCGTTCCTACCACATCTTGTTCAATTATCTTTCACCGTAAGGGGGGGTGCTTGCTCAGGATTTTACGGTGCGTGGAAATCATGTGTCATTCGTTTTTGCATTAGACTCTTTATGCTCGCACTTTCGAACTTTATGCGATATGTAACTGAAGCATTTAGTCCTGTATTCACCAAGAGAAAGAAAGAGCAAGTTGTTTGCCAGACATTTCTAACAGGTTTGTACGAGGGTGTTGAAACTATTTTGTTTAATAGCCAGAGTAATAAAGGAAAACAGTAATAATGGAGCGCATTTGTTGTTTTTAAAAATTATGAAAGGTTCAAGTGAGTATTGCCTGAATTTATTTTTTTCGTGGCACTACTGCAGTTTTAAAAGCTAACTGTGAATTTTCTGTCGCGCTGATGTCGCTCTCCCGTCATTCCAGACATCCCAACGCCACGAGCAACCCTCACTGGCCATGAGAATGAGGTTACCTGCATTGTTGTTTCTGCTGAGCTTGGCCTGGTCGTCAGCGGATCGAAAGGTATGTGGGCTCTTTTCTTTTTTTCTGTGGAAGTCACATAGCTACATATGTTGTTAGAAAAGCATTAGTGTAGCTGCCACTGAATAGCGCGCATTTCTGTTTACTCAGTTCGCATCGCCCCTCATCTGGGCAGCAGGGGCAGAGCGAAAAAGCGCTTCCTTGCATTTTGTTGCACTAGGCCAGAGTTGTTCAACCCTGCCAGTTATGAAACTTTGCTCCAAATAAAGGCAGGATAAAGAGGAGGCAGTTGGGAGGGCACAATTTTGCTGTGCCATTTCCTGCCTTCTTTTCATGTAGATGATACACTCCTCTTATCCTTGTTATTAAATTCCCATAAAGAAAGAGAGATTACATTTATCAAATGCTCGTAAGGAGAGCAACTTCCGCTGTCTTCCATTGTGTTTAGTGCCTTCAAGTTTAAATATGCTGCTGCTTTAACCGACAGCTGGCCCCGTGCTAGTGCACACAACCAGTGGCGACTTGCTACGGTCCCTCGAGGCACCTGACCGCTTCGGCACCCCAGAGCTTTGTGCCCTGTCCCGTGAAGGCATGGTGGTTGTCTGCTATGGCCTGGGCAACCTCTGCAACTTCACCATCAATGGCCGCCGGTTGCGCTCCGAGTCCCATCACGACAACATTCAGGTGCCGTGGCCATTGCCCAACTCTGAAAAGAAGTCTAACATATAACTTTGATTTTTCATCTAAATATGCTTTCTGTGATTAGAAATGTCATTCTGGTGTGGTATTCTCAAGAGGTCATGGAAATTTTCTTTATATATGTGTGTGTTCACTTTCACATGATTTTTGTGCAATTCAGCAACAGACCTGTTACAGTACATGGTCAGCAAGACTTTTAGCCCTGGCACGACAATGTATCCTTGCCTGCACGTCTGGAGATGCTTAGCAGATTTCATGCTAGATGGTTGTTCTGTTCATAATGTCCTCTCTCCAAAGACCGCTCGTTGATCGGAGCCTCGTTCGCAATCTTCTCCAGCCGTCTCCCGTAATTCCTCACTATTTCTTTAATTTCCTCCTTATCCTTCCCCTTCTGCACTTCTGCTGCGTCCTCCACTGGTAGAGACAGTTTCGGAATGCACTTTTTCATATCTGCTTTCGAAATCACCCTACCTTCACACATCTGCCACCAAATCGCAAGACATCATCCTATGAAAGTAATCGCTCGAAAATACCAGCCCCGATTCCATTTGTTAGGAAAAGATACAAGATACCGTATTTACTTGATTCTACCGTGCCCTCGATTGTAACGCGCACCCAATTTCCACCGCGAAAAAAAAAAAAAAAACGTAAGACATCAATTGCAACGCGCACCCATTTTTCTCGCTGGCCTGCACGATCACACCACTCGAAAAAACGACTCTTTTCGGGAGCGTCTTCCATTTAAATATGACGTACGGGCGAAGCTTGTGCCCATCTGATGTGTAACAGAGCATTGCCGTCACTGAAGTTTTACCGTCGACCGATGTCAGCACGCGAACTTGCTTCACCCCCTTCTTCTCGACAGTTGTGGTGCCAGACATGTCGAAGTAAAGAGGCGTCTGATCGGCATTTCTGATTTGCCCAAGCAGGTAGCCGTTGTTGCGCCGCAAGTTTAGGACGAACCTCTGAAAACTGTGAAGCTTTTCATCGTACTCCTCCGCAAAACTTTTCGCATATGTATGTTTCCCTTCGGAAGAAAAAGCCTTTCCTCTTCATAAAGTAAGTTAGCCAGCACCTGCTAGCTTTAAACTGGCTCCGCATTAGGCCTTTTTCTAAGACTAATTGCATAGCCTGCACTTGGGGCAATTCTGTCGTCACGGGCCGCTGTGCCGCTCGCTGCTCAAGCACATACTCGCCGAGCAGCTCTTTAATTTGCGGAAACCGACCCTGCTGTGGTCCACAGAAGCCTTTGCGTTAACGTGCACCCAAATCTGAGAACGCGGGCCTACAACATTTCCGCCTCCATCGGAAATGCAGCGGCCGCAGCCGGGATACGAACCTGCGACCTGCGGGTCAGCCGCCGAGTACCTTAGCCACTAGACCACCGCAGCAGGGCGAAATGGTCTTACATAACAAGCATATATTACTTAATGAGCTTTTAAAAGCAATGCATTTTAAGCACACAGTCAGTTCAAACTGGTTGGGTACATCTTCATCAACAGTTTACTGAGTATTTTCCTAGTATGAAAATGTAAATAATAAAATGGTATCGATTTCAAGTTCTTTAACACCCATTGATTGGTGTCCATGTCACCTTTTCCACACCCCACCCTCCCCCTATTTTTATACAAGCCGCATGTCAGCTTTGCAAGTTTGACTCTAAAAAATTGTTTTAATAAATAAAAGATGTTGTCTTAGTATCCGGTGCCCTTGCTTTTTCACATTTACCGAATACTAACTGCATGATCGCCAAAATGTTTGACAGGCCACATTTGTTGTGTAGAATACAGATTATATGTATTAAAGGCAACACTCTAATATAGAATTTTGTGAGTGTTTATATGTAAGATGTTTATTTCTATCTTCCTCAACTGGTGCCTCAATAATTATATTATTTCAGTCTTTCAGTTGTTGATTTAATAAATTATGTTTTGGTTAATTAAGGGTGTTCATGCATTACATGTCTCCCATTATGTTTATATAGATAACTGAAAGACTACAGTAAGCCCTGTAAGAACGTTTTCCTTGGAGACGTTCGATAAGACATCTGGATAACAAATAAGAAGATTACTATACTCTGCTTCATCACTGTGGTTCAGCACTAGCAAAACTACGGGGTGTAAGAAAACCACGCGCTTGTGGAGCAAAACATAGTCCCAGATATAGTCTCTGCCTAAAGTCTGACAGGGCAGACTAAAATTTACATTTGCTGGGTGTGTTACACCACATCTATATGGCATATGTGTATTATTTGCATTTATTTCATATACATTAAGCCATTTGTGTCGGTTACCGCCAGTTACTGTTTTTGGATAAATATGGCAGCACCCACATGTGCGACCGCCCGCGTTGATCCAAACTTGCTCTTTCTACATGCCCACTGCGCTGACAGCTACAAAGAAATGGTGAAATCGGCCATCGATTAGCTTCTTCTCACTTTGAAGATAAAGCATCAGGTACGTTTTGTCATTATTAGCGAGATATGCTGCTTCCTTAGCCGTACCTGCTAAACCTAATGCGCCGAGGCAGTGCTTGGGCTGCGTTGCTAAACCAAGAAGCAGGGGCGGATCCAGCCACTCATATTAGGGGGGGAGGGGGTCACCTGAAGTAACAACGGAGATGGGGCGTATCATGACTTTGTTTTTACTAGCATACGATCCCTTCATAGCATCAATACTGTCAATGTGTGCTCAGAGTGGTTTCACTCAATTGTCATAATTAGTGAAAGGAGGTGGACTACAAGCACAAAAGTGAGGGAGGGGGGTGCTGAAACTGAATAGGGGGGGGGGGGCACTTGCCCTTACCACCCCCCTCTAGATCCGCCACTGCTAAGAACGCTGCATCTCTTATGGACATGCAGCCTGGTACGGCATTTTGTGCACGTCGGATCCTTCTTTGTTAAAAACAAAATTGAGAATAAAGAAGCGTTGCAGTGGGAGATGCGACGGAGAAGCAGTCATACGAGAGCCACAAACAGCGTCAGAGAGAAGGAGCCACAAAGTGAAGTTATCCGCCCGCATGAGCATCTACCACTCGCCAGCAGAGCAACAAATCTACGCTTCAAGTTTTTGTGTGGTTGCTTGTTTCAGTTTTACTGTATTTTTAAGTTAATAAACCAGCCATATTATCTGCAATGAGTGTGTATAGACAATTTGGTGAGCAGACGCCACGAAGACGGTGACCAGGTGACATGGCGTGAATGAATACGTGTGGAGGCGCTAATCTCCCATCCTATTGGCTGAAAAACCCTGTAGCCTCCACAGTGCTGAAAGGAACTTCAGAAACAGAGTATAGTGATGCTACTTATGCAGCAGGAAAAGGGAAAGTTTACTGAAGTCAGCAACAGCAGGGCTAAAACATTTGTTCTTTGCCGTATACTGCCATTACCTAACGCCTTTTAGAATAGGCAAATTGCTTGAAATTGAGTCAGTTGCTGTGATTTCTTCGATTTGACTTTATCGTAGCACATGGCTTAAACAGCAGTGAAAACGGGGACAGAGAAAAAGCCAACGAAATTTATATGTTGTACATTTTCGCTCAAATGGTAGTATGACTTGACGTCATAAGACCAAAATGCATTTTTTCTTAGCCCTTGATCTGCACGACAAGGCTGTTTCTCCATAGAGTTGGTTCAACTGCTGTCTTTGTCCAACTGCTTGCAGTGTCTGACATTGAGTCGCGATGGCGAGTACATGGTGACTGGCTCGGAGAGCGGCGTGGTCGAAGTGTGGCGGTCATTCAACCTGGCGCTGCTGTACGCCTTTCCCGCCTGTGAAGGTGGCGTTCGCTCCCTAGCCCTGTCTCACGATCAGAAGTAAGTAGATTTTACAGACATTGCTAATATCGAGAATTTAGTCTTGCCCCTAGACCACTCCTTCTTTGTAAAGTAGTGCTACAAATGGCACTGAAACAGAAATGACGAAATGTAAACATTGTTTGCCCAGTGTCAAAGACTCTTATTCCTTATGTCTTCGTGCATACAGCTGCAGTTTGTCAACAATTCAGTTTCTCAGTTTCACAATGATTGCCTGCCCTCCAGTTTGGTTTACAAACCTTAGTGTTGCAACAAAGGGCTGCCTTTCATTGCGCTCCTGGTTCAAAAGCATTTTAGATTGACTAAAGCAGCAAATGAAAGGAACAATTAAAACCATTTTTTGTAAATGCGTGCAAATACGAGCAACTTGTACATAAAATACAGGGTTGCTTTGTAGAGTGGGTTCTCACTCCCTGAAAAGCTATTTCGAGAGGAAGTGCTTCTCTATAGGTGCAAGTTCGTGCACTACACTTTAAGACTTTTCAAACATTGTTTCTGTATCTGTGCTTAGTTTTCATGTGCTCAATGTTATAGCTGGCATATTCCTTCTATTCTAGGCTTGTGCGAATAGTGAATTTTTGGTTCGAAGCGAATAGTGATCTTGATCGAATAATTTCGAATCGAATTCAAGTGGTAGGTTTGACATATAAAAAAATGGAATATTTATCATGACCCAACTAACCTGCACAATATTTCTTTTGAATTGAAATAGGGGCTCTATGCAAATAGCATTTATTTTTTTGTTCAAAGAAAGTTGAAACAACCTTGAGTAGTAGTTTCAGTAGGATGCGAGTGACAACCTCTAAGATACTTAACGTCTTAAAATTTATTATACTTGGAGCATATAAGCCGTCATAACAAGCTCAATAAAATGAAGAATTGGCTTGAGGGTAACATGTTTCTTTAAAGGGGCCTTGTAACACTTTTTCAAGTAGCCATGGAGCCAGTAAACGTGTTTGTTGCCTCACAAATTCACTGCCGCAAAGTTTCTAGAATCAGTCCAGTATGAGCAGAGTTCCAAAAATTTGTCCCACGCTGCAATTGCATTCTCTCCTCTCGTCTTGACCAAATAGCTGAAAGCTAAGCAGGGAGGAATGGCATGGCAAAACAAAATACTCCACACGCACCTCGTGACCTTGGGCACCTCTTTTTTTTTTTTTTTTTCTGCGAATACGCAGCTAATCGGTGCAATCGCACACGTACTCGGAGACAAGCGGCGGCTTCTCGCGGCGGTCCCAGTAACGATGAGCGCGCCATGCTCAAATCAGCCAGTGGCTGTAACCAGAGCCGTATATTCCTTCTTGGCTGTCACTACAAGCTCGAAATGACACTACAAGATCAAATTGTAGTGTCATTTGCCAAGAGAAGAAAGCAATTTTTAGCTTTGAAAAATTATTGTGAATTACAGGCCGCGTTCTGCGCTGTAATATTTGCCTCGCGTGTTCTCGGTAGCCTCGACTATCGAGCGGCAGCGTTTTCTGACCATGTTCAGTGAGCGTTGCAGGGCCGCTTTAAATTTGAAAGGGAGCTCCGCGGCAAAGCGAAGCACCTTTGACAGGTGCTTTCACGGCTAAGCTCTGCTACACTGTAGTGAAACCACCTTTACATGCAAGGATATGCGGAGTAGTATACACCTATTCGTTCATTGCGAATAGTTCGAAAATATTCGATAATTTAAATTCGAATTGAAGCGAATTCGAATACTCAACTACTCGTTCAAATATTTGAGGCATTCAAGTATTCGCACAAGCCTGCTATATTTTCTTCAGCATGTGCTGCTCTCTCTTAATTGTCCCTCTGTCTCCTCGATGCCGACTTCACCACTACATGTCATCATTCAGCAAGCGATGTTATTGAACTCTCGATAAACTTTGTCATTGTCCTCGCAGGTTCCTGCTGGCAGGGCTGACCAATGGTTCCATCTCTGTGTTCTACATTGACTTCAACAGATGGCACCACGAATTTCAGCAGCGCTACTAGACAGCCGTTTCTAGCATGAACATTCTCTGCGTCAGACAGGGAGGATCTGTTGTCATTCCAGATTATAATGACATTTGCTCAAACAGACAACTATCGCCGAAATGACCCTCCCCTGACCCCGCCCACCGCCCCGCCCCCTTCATAGCACCCCAGTTCCTGGCAGACGTCCATTCCACTGGCTTCCCTGGCTCCTGCAAAGTGACGAGAGCGCTTGAAATAAGCCATTTATGAGGAGAATACGTAAGAGAAAACATGCTGCCGACATGGCAACAGGTTGTCTCCGAAGCAGAAATGCAGCAGCTCTCTTCTCATGCGCATCGTGTGACATGGTTCGGTTATTACTTAGGTGGGCACATTAGCAGGGGCAGATGCTGATGTGGCAAAATGACTATCTCTGTTGCTATAAGATGATACACTGTTTGAGCGTCTTTCTCATGCTCAAGCAATGAAGCATAGCATGATAGATCCACTGCGTATTTATGAGCATTGGCAAAGCAGCAGCTTTAGCAAAGCTTATTGGCTACACCACATTGCAGGAGTCAAACGGTGGATGTCGTCACAGTCTCCTTTGGATATTTTGTGCTTCTCGATGAAGGCAGCGCAAAAAAAAAAAGTGTCAAACATGCACACAGTATCATGGCTGTAAAACGCTATCATGCTTGCATCGTTAAAAAAATGCACTTTTGATCAGAAATCCATCCAGTTGACATATAGCTGTTGTAGTATGTGCCATTTCTGTTAACCCTGGGGCAATGTCACTGTTGTAAATTGTTGCAGCGCATTTGTGTGCTAGCAGAGTTGAGAGCAGTTTACATATGTTCACCTTCGTTTGCCGAAGCATTGTCCTTTCAAGGGACTAAAGCCACAGCTTTGCGAAATTGATCTGTAGTTTTCGATCATAAGCTTTAAATGTATGAATGGTCCATCATGCCCTTATGTGCGAAGAAAAGAGCAGGCACTTTTGATTTTTTGAAATGCAAATTTTCACCATTGGGAATAGGGTCTCTATTGTTACTGCACTCTTCTCTGTCACTGTTTCAAGATAAAGCAGACCTGACTTGAGCAGCTACTACAGTTGATTTTACAAACATTTTCTTTATTATGTTGTGCCAATTTCGGCTTAGATTTCGTTAACGTAAAATTGAAAATCTCGAGTTTTCGGGGGTATTTTTTTTGTTTGACTTCGATGCTTTTCGCATTCTATCTGGATGTGTGAAGCATTGAACAAACAGCATTTCTGATGTCTCGTTGTGATGTCACATGATTGGCTGGTATCAGAACAGCTCGCAAGTATACAAACTATACATATATACATATATATATACATACAAATATATATATATATAGACACACACACACAGACATATATATATGTACTGCTATATATATGTAAACATAAGCACACGACCAGCATTAGTGGCATGATACGTCCTGTTTTTCCATTTACGTAGGCTGCGTCATTTTTTATAACCTTGATTAATCCATCCCAGAACACGTGCACATGAATGCTGATAAGAAATACTGCTCCTGCCATTTTTGTCCGTGTCTAGCCGACCAGGTTCCAAGAGCCGTCTCTGACTGCCCTAACCTCAAGGTTGGGATCGTTTAGTTCAGTCGCTCTTAATGTTTGCGCATTGCCGGACACGCACGAGGTTCCATCCGAAGGCTGTTATCTACGCAGTGTCTTCACTGCCAAGCATGTTTTGCCGTTATGACCAACTGCTATGTGCCACAGGAGTTTCCAAGTCAAAGCATGAATGGTTTGAACGAATGTAAAGTAGTGCAATGGCTTTTTACTCCCTAGATTCTTCTCCTAGGTGTTAAAGCTTATTGGCGGTCAAGTCAATGCTGTACAGTTATGGAAAGTTCACCAGTCATTTTGGTTGAGCTTTCTTCATCGAATGTTTGGCTCTGCCTCTTGTATAACGCATTCGTATGTACCATTAAAAATGACGTTTTTTTGAGGCTTTTGAGCAGGAATGGATGCACACAACTGCCAAAGGTCGCATTATGCTCACTGGGAGAACACTTTCGTCACGATGCATGGACAACTTGTCACAGAAGAAGTTAATTTTTCGACAGTCTGCTGATTAACTTGATATTTGTCGTCGCCAAACTAAGACAGATCACCTAGTGAAATGTGCAGTTTGCCTGTGCCTGGGGCTCCATTGCTGTACAGATCTAAGGCGCTTTGGCTCGAGAATTTCTGTGGCAGGTAGTACGTTAAGCAGTGACGGTCAAGCCAGTTTGTACAATATTCTGGCAGGCAGACAGTTCTGCACCGAAAATTTTTACTGCTGAAGCGTTTCCAGGGTGTGCACTTTGAGAACATGCCATGAGCAAGGCGGCTTCTTCCAGGTTGGCATAAAAGCTCGTTTCTTTTTTTTTTTTAGTGCAGTTGCAAATCCTGCCATTTCAGGAGTGAAATTCGCACACACACTTTGCGACCGTGTCAATTCTAGTCAGCCTCAATTGCAAGATGGAAGATCACCGATGTGACCAGACTGAATGTTTGCCTTCCGCAAGATGAATGTGGTGCCAGTGTACTTAAAAGAACTGCACTAATATGTACTGTAATGTGAAAGGTTCTTTAGAATACATGCTGGCCGCGGCTCAGACGTGCAAGTCACTGTTATCTTTTCTATTTCCCTGACCTGCTTGTACGTTATTGGTTCAAGTGCCCCCTATGCCTTTCGAGTTTTCCTGTTATTCTTTTGGTGTCTGAATGAATTCTGACATTGGAATTCGTGTGATTTTTGTGCGCAGTGTTTTATTTTCTTCCTTTCTGATATATATATATATACATTACAAATATGTGTGTGTACACATTTGAAAGGTTGTGCTGGTTGCCTGGTGTTTTTTTTTTCTTTTACAATGTCGAATTTAGTGGTGGTTGAAAAGCATCTAGGGTTTGGCTATTTGCTCATTGTTTTGCATTCCTTTTTTTTTTTGCAGCTACACTTATTGTAGACCATGCTTTTTATTTAGGAAAAGACACTAATAACATTCCATTGAGCTTACGGTTATGCCAACCTGTAAACATCGGTAGAAAATAAAAATTATGAATCCGACATAGGGCTGTTGTCTGTATGGAACGCATGTCTCTCTTCCTAGCCCGACACCACCATAAGCTGTTGAAAGTTGTGTTGTAGCATACGTGCCCAACACATTAGCCTGCCCGGATGTGGCGGAAACGTTCCTGGCATGTCAGGAAAACTCTCTTGTCATCATTACAAAAATTGCAGCACCAGATATGACAGCCACCACTAACTGTTGAAAGTTGTGTTGTAGCATATGTGCCTGACACACTGGCACGCATGCCTGGATGCAGCATAGACATTCTTGGCATGTTGGCAAGTCAGCTTTCGTGATGCACTTGCTGTAGGGACAGATTACAAAGAACACAGGACAGTGTTAACAGAACGAGTGCAGACTTCAACTGGTTTTCATGCGTAGTTTTATCAACACCGTGTCCTGTGTAAACTGTCTCTACGGTAAACACATCACAAAAGCCTACATGAACCAACTAGCCCATTTTGTTGCATTACTGGCGAGTCACAAAAACTCTCAGCATGACAAGGAAATTACAAAAGCAGTGTTGCACTTCTCATACTGACAACGCCATAATTACACCCCAATTGCACTACAAAAGCCAGTGAGAGAGGGAGAAAAAAGCAATGTTATCATCCAGAATGTAAACTGTGTTTTTAGATAAGCAAAGTAAATGTCGCATTTAACAGCTTTAATAATAATAACTGGGGTATTACATCCCAAAACTAAGATATGATTATGAAAAAAGGCGTAGTGGAGGGCTACGAAAATTTACACCGTCTTGTGTCTTTTAACGTGCCATCTTGTGTTTTTTAACATCTTGTGTTTTTTAACGTGTGTTTTTAATGCCGGGACCGAACCCGCGACGTTCGAATCTGCAGCCGAACATTCAACAGCTTTGTATTTACAAATGAAATGCGAATTAATAATTTTCTGCTCGACTACCCCATATCACACAGATTACCTGCTATTGGTGTTTCTGCCATTTGATGCAGGATGGAAGAAGGTTGTTACTGAATACCCATTCACCTTACTAAAGGAACGCAAAAGGCAAATGTCAAGTTAACGTTGATTGTTGAAATGGCAATCCAGAAACCTTGTAGTGCTACTTTTTTGTCAAGGAAGTGCTTATTTTGTAATAAAATTGCGTTTTAGTAATCTGCATCACGTTGGCACACGTCAAATCACCAGTCTGAAAGCGATCTTTCCAACGCCGCGGTTGCCGTCTCCAACGTAGCCTGTCTTTATTGTGAGGTGGCCGACACTAGTAGCAGCAAAGCAAAAGTAGCTGGAGCCACAGCACCAACAACAGCCACTGAACCATTTCCTGCTTGCTTCGTTCATCTGCGCCTCGCTAGATGGCACCACCTATCCAGCCTAGCCAGGCGAAAACGGAACTTTTGAATTACTTGTGCCATTCCCCGCAAGCGGTTATTTTTTTCTATAAATAAAACAAAAACAGAAAAGCAGCATTTTATTTGTCTCTTGATGCACAGAAAGTTCTTGATATATCGCAGCTAGATTGATTACAGTGACTAATTATAGCCAAATGATCTCATGTCATTGGGATCATTTCCAAAATGTTGCACTCGTAGCACACGTCGTGTGATACATTTAGCTTAATTTCTCAGTAAGTAGGGTACTGCTGTTGATAATATTGCCGTTTTAGACGTCATTTTCACTCTGACTTAAATTGTTATTTGCCTTTAGTGTCCCTTTGAAGTTTGTGCCGCTGTCGGTTACCAAGTTTGGTTGCACACTGCAAGTTCTAAGTTGCCAAGGGAGTATTCTGATGCCATTTATGAGGCACTGCACCAGTTCGCCAATAACATTGTTCAATTTGGCAATTGGAAAAGCTAGAAAAAAAAGATGGATGGGCATTGAGGAAGCGGTTAAACTTTAGCCTGGTAGCTGAATTCGTTTAGGTTGACAGACAGACCAAACTTTTTACATTGAAGTATTCCAAGAAATACTATCATCTCTAAAGAATTTCACAACTTTCACTGAGTGGCACAAGGCTGAGGCACAGCAGAGCTGGTCGGCACTTGCCTGGTCCTGGCTTGACTAGGCTCACGTGCATTCACACACCAATGCACGAAATGCTCACATGATCACATTGTAAATCACAAGTGTTTGCTAAGTATCCATTGGGTTCGAGTGGATTTGTCTATTTCTATTTCTACATCTTTCTAATTAATTAATTCGTGGGGTTTAACATCCCAAAACCACCATATGATTATGAGAGACGCCGTAGTGGAGGGCTCCGGAAATTTTGACCACCTGGGGTTCTTTAACGTGCACCCAAATCTGAGCACACGGGCCTCGACATTTCCGCCTCCATCAGAAATTTTCTACATCTTTCTCCCTTTTTCTATATTTTTTATACTTCTTCCCTTACTCTCTCTTGTTTTTCACTTCCGTTCTTTGTTTCTGCCTACCTCTTTCTGTCTTGATCTCTTTTCTCTGGTTTTGTCCAGTATTTCAATCTCTTCCTTTCTTTTGCTCTTCCATTTCTTTCTCTTTGTATATTTCTCTCTGTACTCGTTTTCTCGTCTATTTGAGATTTTGAATTTCATGCCAGATATATCTGTGTAGTGCTGGAATCATGGTCCTTTTTGTCTACATCGCAAAACGGACAAACGGTGGGCATAACAGCCCCCCTGTAAAAATTACAGGAGGGCTGTGCTGAGGAAACAACTCCACTGTAAAAACTGGAGTTGGAGTCCTAGCCCTCCCCCTTCACCTTTCTCACCCACTTGATATATTGCAGCATAAAAGGTGTGCCATGCTTTGCCCTCTCCCCTCATCATTGTCATTACTTCCCCTTCCCAACCTCTTACTATGGTGTACTGTACATGGCAATGCTATGCTTTCTTTATCTCTAGTTACCTTTTCCTCTCCCTTTTGCTTTCTGTCCCAGTGTTTCTTTTTCTTTGTCGTTTTTTCTATCCTAATTTAGTTTTTTTCGCCCATAGCAATACAATTACATGGTTTTCATAAATGCTCACTCAGCTATCGTGCCTACATAGCTATTGCATTGAAATGGAAAAAAAAAGCTTTCAAAAATCAAGAATACAACATTTTCAAACGGCTATAAATTTAAATTTTAATAAAAACGTGTGGGTCCATTCTTGACCGAAAAGGTAAAAATGTAACCTTTGGAAATCTTGTTTCTTTTTGATTATTGAAAGTTTCATCCCAGTTAAACAAAACTTATCGCAAATTCGTTTTCGACCAAAAAAGGGAAGCCTATGTAGGATCTAGAAAACTTGCATTTATCGATTTGTTGAAACTTTCATCCCATTTGAATACGTTCATCTGTGAATGCATCCTTCACCAAAAGGCCTGTCGATATATACTCAGAAATCTTGTTTTTCTTGGCTTTTGAAAGCTTCATCCCGTAACAGTGACATCTTTTGTGGGGCCATTTTAGCCAAGAAGGTAAGTGTATAAGGGAAAAGCAATATTTTTGCTCCCTTCGTAATTACAGTATCTTTATCACGTGATGAATTCATTTTATACATCAATAACCACTGATCTTCATGCTCTGTACTTCTTGCGTTGTATTGCAATTTCTCTTGTATTCTGTATCCACTCCTGCGATAGCCCATTAAGGCTACAGTATGTTAAAATAAATAAGTAAATAAATGTGTAGCAGCAGACATCATATGATGACTAGAACATTAATTAAAGAAATTGATGTATTTTTTAGTTAGTGTAGATGGACAAGTGGGAGAATGGGAGCCCTTCTTGCAAAGGTGCCATATACGCGGCAAGATTTCCCCGATGAGTGTGCCGGTAATTTTTGCAGACTGATGAAATCCAACTCATTCTGCCGCTGTTACTGGAACTCTGCAGATCTGCACTCGGCTGTATATGAAACTTAAATATATCAAAATGAGGGAACAAGGAACAGTGAATTTGGAAAGTGAATTTCTGAACTCCAGGTAGCACCAATGCACATGAAAAAGTTGAAAGTACCAACAAATGCAAGAAAGTGAAAGGATGCACAGTACAAAAGTAGGGGAAATGTCTGACGTGCTAGTTTTTTTTCCTGCAATATACACAACTAATTTAACCGACAGACAATTAAGCCAAGAAAAGTATAGGGGACATTATTTGTGGTTTCTTAACTATAATGTAATGAATCTCACTTCACTAATCAAAAGAAAAATGGTCTTTTCCGCCACCTGAGCTGTGCAGTGGTGCTGGCTATCACTCTCGGGTATTAAGCACTCATAAATACCATGCAAGAAAGTGGACGAGGGTGTGCCCTATGTTGTAGCTAAAATACAGTACAGTTAATAAACCACAAGTTAATCTTTCCTATGCTTTTGTTGGCTTAATTGTGTGTCAGTTTTATTAGCTGTGTTAAATACAGGGAGTGCACAAAGCCGCAAACATCTTCAAAAGAATTTTCACTGAATGTACCAGCGTATATTTCACAATGTCCTGTCAATGACTTTGTACATTATCACGACACTATAACTATCCATTAGATACCCAATGTTCATTATTCACAGCACAATTAAGAAATTGAGGGCATGAAAGAGACGCTATGCTAGAAAACTTTTAGCGAGATTGTCTCTCTTCAGACTGCCAAGCTCTCTCTCATCTTCTTCTTCTGTTTCAGTTTCCAACTCGCCGCATGCACTTAGAACGCCACTATCGGTGTCAAGGCATTCGAAATCCAATTCGACATCCCCAGCTTGCACACAGATATTATGGAGTACACAGCAAGCCATGATAAACCTGCGCATCTTGTTTGCTGTCACAAACTCCAGGAAGTGCAGCTGCTGAAAGCGTTGCCTTAGTAACCTGAAGGCGTCGTCTATCTTGGTCCTGATCTTCTCGTGCCGCTCGTTGAATACCGTTTTGGAGGTCTTGGCACAATCAGCAGTGTTACTGTCGTAAGGCGTGAGCAGGTATTCACGTAGTGGGTAACCCCCAATCCCCAAAAGATGGTACCTGTCCAGGCACCAGTATGGCAGCTCTTCGGCCAAAGGCGATGCAAGGAAGACACTGTCTAGTTCAAGATCTCCGGGTGGTCCGACAAAGATGTCCATAAAACGGCATCTGCTGTCGCACACGGCTTGCAGAGTGACAGATGCAGAACCCTGTCCATGGGTGGAAGGTGTTCTTTGCGAGTGGGCTGGACTGCGTGTGTTGATGCGTGTTCCACCAATGCAGCCAACAACACCTGGAAACTCTGCAACCTGAATGAAGTAACTTGATATTTACTGGCTGTACTACTGCTTCAAACCAGTAGAAGGTCTTAAAGGCAGGTACTCGATTTTGATGTGCCACTGAATATAGTGAAACCATTGCAAGAGTGTTAAAGATCCTTAGTGCCAGAAATAGCTCCTGGTGTTTTTTTTTTTTTTTTCAAAGGTTGTTAAATGTAATTTTAGAACACTTGTTATCAAAATGAATGATTATGTGAGCTTGAATCAAGATTTTGCAAAAGCTGCAGTTTTCATTAAGGGTTAGGTACTGTGCACATGCTGTAGGAACACGCAGCTCCATAGCATGCTTTCAGATGATTTTATTTAATGTCTATATTTTTGTGTACTGTAGAACTGTGCAGTAGAGCTTTTAAGGGCTCTCGATGGGTCTGCAAGACACTTTTAATAAATAACTTTTCGTTCTCGCTTTAGTCCAAGTGACATCGTTCAATAGCTTTCCCAACGTTAAAAGCAAATTATCCTTTTAGAAGCAGCCTAATGAATTCAAAACCGCACAAAAATCAGGCAAATATCCGAGCGTTGACACACCTGTTCAAAATCCTCCACGAGTGAGTCTAGATCATCAGGGAAGCATATTTCTTTGGGGAGTAGGCTGCACAGGTAATCCAGCAATCTCTCCGTAATGCCATGAACTGTGCTTTCGCTTAAGCAAAAGCGAGTGGCGACATCTTTGATGCACACCTTGTTTGTAGCATACCTGCAATATAGAGGGCCATACGTGACATATGCCCCCCTCGTTACAGTGCTAGATTACGTATACAGATGCTTTAAAATGACCGCGTAGCAGCGAAGCACCAAACGCAGTTTCCAGGGTACTCACCAGAGAAAGCAAAGAATGTGTTCTTCGGGGCTTTTCTGTGGACATCCACCATGATCGGAACGCCGGATGTAGAAACTTGACTTCGCGTAGCGTTCAATGAGCAGCAGAACGACGTTACGACATATTCGGAAATCCTGGAAGAACTGCGTCGTGGCAAATGAGAAGAAGAGAAAACGTGGCTTAATCAATATCGCACCTTTCCACAAACGTTATGTCAAAGCTTATGAGTGAACATGCCTCTTCATCCGAGTATTTGAGCAAGGCCTTCTCGACGCATTCGGCCACCCTCGGTACGCGAGTGGCGTCAGCGACACTCAGAAGTTGGTGCAGTATAAGTTCCTCCTCACTGTCACTGCTGCTGCTACTGCTGCTATCTATAAGGCTCGCCACGAGTGTCGCCACGGCGGCTCTGAACGATGCACGACGTTGGTCCATGCTGGCGACGATCATGCAAAATGTAAACAAGTACACATGGCGCGTTTTCAGTAAACATGAAATCGGCTGCAGGAGCTACTGCAGCGCCACAGTCTCAATGGACGGCAAAACACAAAAGCTTGGTAAAACGTGAAATAGGACGAAAGAAAAAAAAAAGCTTGTTTGGGGGCTACACCGTGGGGGGCTAGTAGAAACATACTGTAGGTAAAGGCAGTGCTGCAAAGTTAAGGACAAAAAAAAAAACGACTACACAGGCAAAGCGCATCTAACAACTAAATCTATTGAAACGAAAAAACCACAACGAAGTGGGTGGGTGACATCTAAAGTATGTTGGTGTGTTGTGGTACGGGGAACATAGAGTTTCTCTGGAGTTTCCTAAATATTTTACAAAACTTTATGAGGGAAAGTGTTCAAAGCGCTGGCTCCCGCGTTATGGCCTCCCACATGGTAAACGCGTGGCGAGTTTTTCTCCGTGCGCTTGCACTCTCGGAGGTCATGCCCTCGTGACTCTTTTGCGACGCTGCGGTGCCCAACGCACCTTTCCTTCCTCCGTGGCCCAACGTTTATAGAACTACCTAGTTCTAGATATTTGGCTGTGCCGGACCGCCTAGAGTACAGTATCTCTAGTCTAGCCTAGTACCTCTAGTACTAGTCGCCTAGTACCTCTAGGCGACGCTAGGACGAGGCATGCCAATTGCTCCATCTCGCTGGTAATGCCGAAAACTATATAGTCCTAGTATAATCTAGTACACTATAGTCCTAGTAAGTGTTCTGTGGTCTTAGGTGGTAATCGCCAGCTGTAAGTAGAAGATATCGACGCTGAAGGGAGTGTTCTTTCGTGGCTCAGTAGCTAACGCCTCACACTCACAAATTAGGGGTCAGACGATCGATTCTGCGCGCCCGAATCTTCTTCTGGATTATTTTTTTTCTTTCTTGTGTTTTTGTATATATAGATACGTCTACATAAACGGTGAATGACGCCAACGGCAAAATCCGGCCGAGAGTGTCCATATAATTGCTACCGCAATAAAATAAATTTTCGCAAAGCCGGAATTTCCCTGGTGTCTTCGAATGCTAATGTTCCTGGAAAGGGCATCCCCACATCACAAAATACTTCGCCAGTCCTGACAGAAAGTGTTCCCTTTTGCTTTGTTTTAAATAGCTGGTACAGAATATTCATATGGTTGAAATACATTGGCACTCGGCCAACGTTGAGGCTTAGCTGAGTGGTCAGGACATTCGCCCTTGAACTGATACGCACCAGGTGCGACACCCGACCCCACTTTCGCATCTTTCTTTTACTATTTTTTACAGAGGTCTCGCTGTCTGGATTTCGTACCGACCAGTTGTGCCCTCGCGATCTCCGACCATAGCGCCGCTCTGGCCGACTGGCTTGCCCTGCGCCATCTCTCGACGCCGACAAGAGCTCTTACTGAGTGGCGCCCCGTCCTCGGACTACTGCGACCGTGTCCATCCTTCCTATCTTCTTCTTATTTCCGTAGGTGGCTATCCCTGCGCCTCTCTCTCCTCGTGCTCCTATAGTATTCGATTTATTATACATATTCTCATTTTGAAATGATATCTCTAAGATGTGCTAGTTGCTCATGCTGTAGATGGACAACTACGTAGTTCTGTGACAAACCTTACTCGAATGTCCTCAGGGTAACGAATATGTGTGATAACGAGCACACTTAGACGGCAAAGGCACTTGTATTTTGACGAAGAAAACGATCTCCATTACTTTTTTTTGTTTCTGATTTGGTGAGCCTACTTCTCTTGCCCTCTTCACCAGCACAGCGTAGCCAGCTGGCTTAAAGACTGGCTAACCTCCCTGTCCTTCCACTTCTTCCTTCCTCTTTTCCTTTTTCCCGAGCTGAAGCTTCCCCTGATCTGTTAGCTTTCCCGCAATGTATGTCGAAAAGCAGTCAAAGTTCAGGGCCTTTTTATCACCCCTGATAAGCCTCAACTTTTGTCTGATGGCACACCGCGCCACGAAGCATGTCCTCTTCAGACCCCGAGTACATTAAAATGCACATTTGTTTCAACCTCAATTTTGAATTTCGCGCCACTTTTGCAGCAAAAAAAGTGCACGTGCGATTGTTTTGCCCGTAGAGTTTCTCAAATATAACTAGAGGGAACTCTGGCGCTGCGATCGTTCAGCGACCATGGGAATCATGGAGGAGGGCACGGAGGATGGAATTCCTCCGTGGAGGAAGGAAAGGAAACCTTTCCTTCCTCCGTGATGGGAATGATGGCTGGGTAGTAGTAGTATGGTGGCTACACACTTTTGCCTAGTCTTCGTACTTGCGGGTGGCGAATCGTACTTGCGGCTTCGTTTATTGCTGTGTTTCGGTCTTGTTTTGAAAGAAAGATTGAATGCTTTGAACTTCGTAAGCCAATTTGGAAAGTAAGTCTAAAAACTAAAATGGTGAAGCGCAACCGCTGAACATTTGCTAATACTTGTTTCGTAAGAAAACAGCTCCAAGCCACACGAACACACACGGAGCCAAAGGCAGGCCAGAAGTACGAATATTAGACAAATGTGTGTACTACCCACGACCTCCTCTATAGAGGAGGTCGTGGTACTACCCTGGCCGTGTGACTAAGGTCCCTAGATGAAACAAGTTTCCAAGGTAGCGACACCTTTCCCTTTCCTCTTCGCATATGTTCCTGAAGCGCCCCCTAGAAGGTTTAAAACTTTCATCCAAAAGTGAATGTTTGGGTTCCGTTGCTACGGTGAATAGATGTAAATGAAACAAAATGGAACGAAATAAGACGTAGAATAAACAGTTACCTTTATGAACATAAACGGCAACACACAAGAGCAAGCGGGATGTGCGTTACTCAACCGGCAACGTTGTGCAGTTCTATACTTTACACCACTAGCCATGGCACGGAGGAAGGAAAAGGTAAGGAGAGGCCCTGACGTCACTCGTTGTGAAGCCGCGATGAAGCCGGAAGTCGGCCATATTAAGTAGGCAAATTCTCCTCTCTTGTTTACATATGAATGCGAAGCAGAAGGCGCGACTCCCTCTCCGGCTCGGAAAGCACGTGGGCTGCGCAGCGCGTGTGTCGTGACGATCCGAAACTAATGGAACTGGGCTCATCACTCAGAGCCAGCGGGACACCTTCAGCGAAATCGCTTCGTCCGAGTAATAACAAAGAGTAACAGCTCGCTGACAACGAAGCAACTACGAAAGAACGCGCGCTAGATGCACTGACAACGGCGAGTGCTTTCACGTCATTAATTCAGCAACTGTACAGACAACACGATCGGTCGTGCGCCTTCTACCGTTGCATTCCGCCACGCGACTGACGCAGCATCATGCCACTGTGCTGTGTCCGTGTTCCGCGTGAAACTCACCTGCGTCAGCATTCTGCGACCGTGGTGACTTTGAGCACGGTGCTAGTGACAGTTGAACGTGGTTGCTGTTACGTTGAGATTACATGCAGTGCTGGTGGAGAGTGTACCAAGCGGAACAGAAAAGGTGTTTTAATACGCACATGCAAGTTGTTACTGTACACACAGCACGAAACTACGTATGTGCACATGGTCCTCACGGCGTCTTGCTGGGCTCAACAGCGTCGTCCGTTGTCACAAGCAGGAGCACTGCTCAACCGTCACTGACCTGCAAGGCGTTCGTCGTCATTCAGCTTGGTCATGGTGCCCAACGCCATTTCGCTGAGCACTAACTGCTTCATCCGCGTCATCCGCCGCACGACACATGGATATGCACTTGTTCTACGCACTGTTGAAACCCCGTGATGGACAAAGAGATTTGTAAACGTTGCTAAGAGTAATGTAACAGCCAGACGAACACTGCGTAACCAATAACGCGGCGCAGAGCACAGATATTGTCCGCCACGGCTCAGCACGAGACCTGGGGAGGCACACATTCCACCGCCAGCCGCGGCCGCTCACTGCTAGACCAGCTTCACTGCGCAACACGTAACCATAACAACGCCGCCATTGTGCCTACTGAATATGGCCGCCATGATGTCATTTCCGCCACATTTTTTACGCCCTGCGCCGGCTGGGCATGCCCTCTCCTTACCTTTTTCCTTCCTCCGTGAGCCATGGCGTCTCGCGTAGTACATTTTAGTTCCACGGCCTCGGTATTTCGTCCAGTTCTAACTAGTCCACTTCTCCGATTGTGTTTTGTTCGTGCTGTGACACAGTGAACGTGCTTCTTGCTGGATCCTGTAAGTGGCCACAGGGCGTGACGTTGTGACGATTGATTACAACCGGCTTGTGCACACGCAAGAAAAAAACTACGACCAGACTGGTACGAACACTCGTCCAGCAGCACTGCGATGACGTTTTTTTTTTTTCTAGGGGCGAAGCTCCTTAGGCCTGGGCTGTGCGTCCCCTGTAGCCTGTATGTAGCCACCTCTAGTTTAGTTCTTGCAGTGTTCACTAGATGGCGGTACCGTCTCCTGTATGTATGGCAGGACGCGCAGTAGCTTTTTTGGGTGGCTCACGGGCCCTTCGGAGTCCGGGGTAGCTCGTAACAGGGAAAACAACCAGGAGGACGCTTTGACAGGTAGAATTGCGAAAAATCAGAAAAAAGGTAAAAGAAAAAGGAAAAAGGCGCGTGTTGCAATTAGTTACATAAACATGCAGGGTGGCAGAAAGAAGGCAAAATGGTTAGAGATTGAGGAGCAGTTAAACAAAGAACAGATAGGCGTGTATGCGGTTACAGAAACACACCTTAGAGACTTGGAAGAGCCACCACATATTGAAAATTATGTTTGGGAAGGGTGTAACAGGACCATATCGGAAAGGAAAGGTGGGGGTGTAGGAATGCTAATTCATCGCGGAGCCAAATGGGCTAGAGTGAAACAGACGTGTTCAGAGCACCTCTGGGTTCTGGGCACAGTAGGTGGAAAGGAAACGTGGCTAGGGGTAGCCTACTTGTGGACGGGGAATAACTGCAGAGAAAAGAACCAGGAGATAGTGGATTGCATGAGTGCGGATATTAAGGAATTTGGTAATGGGGCCGAAATCATCCTTCTAGGGGACATGAATGCCCACATACATGACCTTGACGGATATTCAGACACCAATGGGAAGTTATTACTAGATCTTTGCGAGCAACATAGTCTGGAGATAGTTAACACGGGGCCTAAATGTGACGGTCAGATCACATGGGAAGTCGGAAACAAGCAATCAAGTATTGATTATTGTCTCATGACTGAAGGAATTTACCACAAACTGACAGAAATGAGGATAGACGAGGAAGGCATTAACAGCTTGGGTAGTGATCATAAACGAATAACATTACAAATGGGATACGAAACTGAAAATATGAGCATGGAATCAAAGTCTGGCAGCTCGTATTTAAATGACAAACAAATAATAAATATAGCCGCAAGAGTCGAGGAAGAAGTAGGCGAAATACCAGGCAAGGACTGGGAGTATAGTGAGCTGTTACATCTAATGACGAAGGAGATAGGGAAAGAGAAGAAAACTGTTTGCTGGAAAGGAAAAAGGAAGCCAAAAAGTTGGTGGAACAGGGAAATCCGGGAGGCGATCGAGAAGCTACGCGAAGCATCACGGGAGCATAGAAAGGCAAAAAAGGAGAAGCGGCCGCAGGACGAAGTCAAAAAAATATGGGAAATATATTTAGAGAAAAAATCCCTTGTACAGAAATTGGTAGAGGCAAAAATTAAAGGTGAAAGTGAACGCTGGATGACAGAGATACACGAAAAAAAGGAGGCCGCGCCTAGGATTTTTTGGAGCCACATAAAGGCGCTAGGTAGGAAGTCTGTCACAACGCAACAACATATTCTAGATGAAGGAGGAAATCAATTGGAAGGGTACGAAGCGCTAGGTTACATCCAAAAGGTAACAGCCGATTCGTTTCAAAAGAGCGTCCAGGGGATCTCCCCGGTGAGTAAAAGTGTGGCGGAGAAAGCAACAGAGGAAGAGCTAGTACTTGATAATTTCAACTGGAAAAAGGCCGAAGGAAAAATTCCAAAGCGCACTGCCGCGGGTTTAGATGGGATTCCCGTTAGCCTCATTAACGAACTAGGACATAACACTAAAGAAGCATTGTTAAAAGCAGTAGAAAAAAGCTTAAAGGACGGACAAATACCGGACAGTTGGCGACAAAGTAGAATGAACTTAATCTATAAAGGCAAGGGAGAAAAGGACAAGATTCGCTCGTATAGACCACTAACCATTACATCGGTACTATACAGGTTGGCGATGCAAGCAGTAAAAATGAAAATAGAAACATGGGCCGAACATAACGATATTTTGGGAGAACTTCAGAACGGATTTCGAGTCGACAGGCGGTTAGACGATAACCTGTTTGTTCTCACTCAGTGTATAGAAATATCTAAAATAGAGAATAGGCCCTTGTACGTGGCTTTTCTAGACATCACTGGGGCATACGACAACGTTAATCAGGAAATTTTGTGGGATATATTGAAAGGAATGGGCATGGGCGACGACTGTATACAGCTTTTGAGGGAGATATACCGAGAAAATACAGTTTGCATAGAGTGGGAAGGAATGCGTAGCAAAGAGAACGTTGAGGTTAGCAAGGGTCTGAGACAGGGATGTCCTTTGTCCCCGCTGTTATTCATGCTGTACATGGTGAGTATGGAAAAAGCGCTAGAAGGTAGCAACATTGGTTTTAATCTGTCACACAAACAGGGCGGCATGATGATTGAGCAGAAGCTTCCAGGTTTATTTTATGCGGACGATATCGTCTTATTTGCGGACAGTCGAGATGATATACAGCAGCTGGCGAATATATGCGGAAGGGAAGGTGAAGCTCTTGGACTAGGATTCAGAGTAACGAAGTGTGGATTGATGGTATTCAATGATCCCTGTGATCAGACGGTGTCCATACAAGGCCAAGAAATACCGAGGGTAAGCGAATACAAGCACCTTGGAGTATGGGTAAATGAGAGTGATAGATACATGGAGGTACAGGAAAAAGCCTCGGCAGCAAAAGGAAAGAGGAATGCGGCAATAATGAAGCACAGAGCGTTGTGGGGATACAATAGGTATGAGGTGCTTCGAGGTCTGTGGAAGGGTGTAATGGTTCCAGGGCTTACTTTTGGGAACTCAGTGGTGTGCATGAGGGCAGAGGTGCAATCGGGAATGGATGTAAATCAAAGGACTGTGGGACGCCTCGCGTTGGGTGCTCACGGGAAGACGACAAACGAGGCTGTAAAGGGCGATATGGGGTGGGCAGGTTTTGAGGCGAGGGAAGCGCAGAGCAAAATAAGGTTCGAAGAAAGGCTAAGAAATATGAAGGAGAGTAGATGGGCAGAGAAGGTGTTCCGTTATTTGTATAGGAAGAGCGTGGACACACAGTGGAGAAAAAGAACTAGAAGACTCACTAGTAAATATACGGCTGGTACTGTAAGCCATATGTCAACAAAGAGCGTTAAGGGAAAAGTCAGGGAGGCGGAGAGGATTTACTGGATGGCAGCTATGGAGAAAAAACCGGCTTTGAGTAACTACCGAAAGGGCAAAAATGAAATAAGGAGGGAGGCATTTTACGATAATTCAAGGGGAAGCGCTTTACTGTTTGAAGCGAGATCGGGTTGTCTTAGAACGCGTAGTTATAAAGCAAGATTCAGTAAAGAAGAAGAACAATGCACATGCTGCGGGAAAGATAAGGAAACGGCGGAGCATGTTCTGATTGAATGTGGAGATATCCACCTAGGTGTACGTTTGGGCACGAGCCTACAGGAAGCCTTGGGTTTTAGGGACAACAATGGAAAGCTGAACACACCCGCGATTGAAATAAGTAAGAGACGGTTAGAGTATTGGTGGCAGAAAATTAGAGAGAAAGGACAAAAATAAATATTGGAAAAATAAAATATGGACAGTGTGCCGTAAATGGCAGAGAACTTAAGCTGAAAATTTACCTTTTTTTCCATTAAGATAGAATTTATCGAAGTAGAGGCATTAGGCCAACATCAAAAAAGAAAAAAAGGGTTTTTTTTTTTGTCGAGCCTGGTGGCATACTTGTCACCACCCCGTTATAAAGGGGACGCTCATAGCATCCATCCATCCATCCATGTAGCCACCTCTCGTTTAGTTCTTGTAGTGTTTACTAGATGGTGGTACTTGTAGCTGATGATGAAAAGATGCAAGATGTTATAAACTAGAAAGCGGTACTTGTAGTTGATGAAAGACGCGAGATCTTATAAAATAGGAATGATGTCACATATGGCGCGTGTCATTGGTTGAAGGCAATCGTTCGATTTAGTGCGGCGACGTACGCTAGGGGGAGCGATGTAATAAAATCGAGTGGGCAAAATGTACAGAGGATTCATGGTTTACCAGGTTTACCTCCGGAGCTTCGCCCACTCATCATCATTCACTTCGTGGATATGGCGGAATTTTTTTTAATGTGCCCATTTGGACAATCGTGATGCCAAGTGATTCTGATGCGGTGCTGGGAACTTCCTGAAAAGTGAAAGTTCTACTGGTGAGGTGTCTCGAAGCAGCGCGTTTCGGCTCAAGCGGGAACTGGTCAAGAGTGAAATGTTTCTGAAGGTGCGTTGATTACAACCTACAGCTGCTCTGTATACGTGCATACCCACATGTATTTGTACCAACTGGCATGCACTAGACACGCATTATACGCGCGCCTGGCGTTTCAATAAAAACCGACAAGTGAACTCGCTTCGCAGATCCGCGTCGACATACGTTGACGGAGTTGCACGAAAGCATTCGCGTGAAATGGTTCATAGTTGCACTTCATGGTGCGCTTCATTTCGGAAAGCACGAGGTAAGTTGAAAAGAGCGAAACCATTTTCTGTTGTTTACGGCAACGCAGCATTGCTGAAAAACGCAGATGTTGCATTAAACGAGCATGGCGAAACAATCTTGGTCGACTTAGCGCACACCGAAACGCTCCTCCTCTTCAGTTTATGTTCCGGCTACGATTTTGTCTTTGGTGACGGCGCGAATTCGGCTGGAGCCATATGCGCATGCGTACTCGTTTTGAACCTTTTGCATAATAATAAATAACACCACCAGCCATTTGCAAGATCACGTGCAAGTAATGCGCCAATTACAGACGCGGATGGCAGAGAAAGAGAGGAGTAATCGAGAGAGTGAGGAGGACGGCTCGAGAACAATGAGTGACGCTACCTTGTTTCATCTAAGGACCTTAAGGCTGACTAGGCGAACATCAATCATCATCTGAAAGTTAAAACAGGGAGGAAGGAAACAACTCATTGTGCGAAAAGAAGGCAGCAACATGACACCCCATTGGGCATTCACTACATGCTGGTAGACTTTCTCGATTGCACCAAGCAACAGGACGCAAACGGCCACCGATTTCTCGCGCATGCGCAAAATGAAGGCTACTCTTTGGTACGCAACATTGTGCATCAATTTTTTGCTGGTAACATTGTGGGCATTGCGTAGATTAGACTGTATTAGAGTGTTTTATAAGTGTACTAGAATAATTCCCTCTTAAGGCGAAAACCTCTATAGGGAGTTATGGAATACCGTATTCAAGCGCTGCGGGCGCCATAAGTTTTTTCTAATAGCGTTTGCCCCATATTCTAGTACACTATACCTAGAATTGAAGGTCTCGTGTTCACATGTGCTCGAGATGGTCGGCTACATTTGCTGTCCACACACAGTTGTGCTAATAGAGGCGGAAACAGAAGCTGGCTTGCTTTAAGTGCACCGAGAATACACCGATGGCTGACGCCAGCACAGTATCGACAGCAGCCGGTGGGAGGCCGGCTCGTTTTTGCCGCAGTGGCGAAAGCCTCAATGGCTTCGAGCGGTGCGGAAAACGTGTAAACAATGCATTTCATACGACTTCTTTTAAAACAGCAAAAAGACGACCCACACAAAAGACTGGACAACACGAGCGCTGTCTTCTCTGTGTTTAGTCTTTGCGCCGTTTCAAAGAGAACCCAAACAAACTAGCCCAACTGTCGCTTTTGCTGCAGTTTATGCAACCACGGGCCGCTCCAATGAGGGCATATTAAGCAATTTTTCTCTGTGCACAGAAAAGAATAAAAAAAGGGGGGGGGGGGTGTTGTGTTTTGGGTGTTCAGTTTCGGTTTCGAATTGACATGTGAGGATGCCAGGAGGCGCCGCTCTGGCATCCGGGATTTCAAGGCGACTGTAAAATAAAAGCAGAGTGTGTTAGGTAGCCGTAGAGTGCGGTTGTTGTGCTTTCTTCGGCGCTTGGCGCCAACCCGCGTGTTCGGGCTGGTCGGTGCCCCCGCCGGCCGTCTTCTTCTGCTTCGTCGGGACCAGCCAGCCCCAACACAGCCGGGGGCTAAGGCAATGTATGATCCTGCACGCGAACGACTGCGATATGGTTTTAAAAATTTAGTCAGTAAGTTGCGCTAGTTCGCAGGAATCGATCTAGACGTGAGGACATGCGTCGAAGAGGTACGTAGTCTGTTTCTCTGAGGACCGTGTTTGCGCAGCTCACGTTCTTTCACTTAAAGACCCAGACCTTGGTCGCTAATGCAACGTGAAAGCGGCCAAGCATCATTCGTAATATGCAACGGCTGCGGTAGCCGTGAAAGCAACATATATTCGCTTCAAGACGCTGACCGCGGCACAAGCTCGTGCATGCTGCAGCGGCGTTTGGCTTACCTTCTGACGACCAGTAGGCAAAGTGTCGCACATCAAATATTGACGCTCGATGTTCCGGATGGGGCAAAATATGATAGCCACGTATGTATCTATATACATTTCACAATATAACGTAGAACAGCGCTGAAGCTTCGACGTTCAACGCACACCTCGCAGCCAAGAAAAGGTAAACTGGAAGTCGCCATGACACCTATTGCAGGTGGCGCTTCGCGCAATCAAGAACTAGGGAGCCTACATGAACGGCCGTTTTTAGGGTGATGTCAGCCTTTGACCCACTACATGCCGCCAACGCACCGCCGCCCAACGTTTTTAGAACAATTGCCGCCGTTCGCCAAAACACAATGTTGCCAGACAGCAACGCCGCGCTGTCGCCCCATCTTGGTGCCCGCACTGCGTCTACGCCCGGTTGCGTTTAGTTCTCAATACGGCGTCGAACGTTGCGGTAGCGTGTTAAACGCTGCCGGTGAAGCCTTAGAATGCCTGAATGCTGCGTACCGCTCTGCACTAACCACAACAGAAAGGGGGTGCGAATGTTCCACTTCCCAGCGAGCCCTGGCCGACGACAACTATGGCTGGCTCAAGTGAAGCGAGACGGCTGGGAGCACACCAGTGCGTCTCGTATTTGCTCTGTGGGTACTGCGTATTTCGTTCACTGTTTCTTCCTGCGGTACACGTATATGTGTTTCGCGGTGTTCGCGAATGAGTAGATAACCGAAGTTGTCGTTGCTGCGTCCACGCATTGCGAGTAGGAAGCCCACAAACGGGACGCGTCCGCGCGTTCGTACGGAGACGCGCTCGCTAGTCTGAGCTGTTGCCACGCTTGCGTTCGTGTCAGCGTAACCTCAGTATTATGTCGCAAGTGTTTGTGTGTGGGCTGCGAATTTCTTCGTGCGCTCACTTTGAGAACTGGGTCGCTTACACGACCCTGAGAACCGCCGCTGTCACTCGGTCGGCTCCTTTTTGTTGCGCCGTACTTCGCGTAGCTGGAGGGAGCGGCGGCTGGCTCCAAAATGGCGGCGCACAGAAAACTATGCTGAATTTGGTGGAAGCTGGCAACAGCGTGCCCCGTAGCCTGCTGGTTTTGGCTGAGTTTCTTGAAGGCACTTATTAAGATGTCTCCACCCTAAAAACGGCCGTTCATGTAGGCTCCCTATCAAGAACCGAAATAGCGATTTTATAAGCATCTTTGATTGACCTGTCATTGGCGGGCGCCAACCGTACATGCACAAAAGAAACGTTTCCTATATGGGAAGAATTTATTACTGTAAAGCATTTGGCTAAGCTTAAGGCAATGAAGTAAGAGATCTTAGTCTCAAAATTTTTCACCCTATCTGAGGCTTTGTAACATTTTTATCTGTACAAACCGGCCATAAACAAATAAATGAAATATCATTGGAATATTCGACCTCATGCTGACTGTTGGGCAGTGGCTATTCGGCGCGAAGTTCAAAAGTTTGCTCTTGAACCTTTTTCTCCATTCTATTAATCAACTTGTGATTGCAAATACAGATAAAAAGCTCCACTGATATAATTTTCCACTATTGAAAAATTGTGACAATTAAAACAATACAAACTACCACGCTCAGCAAATAGCTCTAGCTTTTTGTGCTGTATCACAGAGGCTGGATTTCAAAGCTTTGTTGAGAAAAATGCAATGTAGTAAAAAGAATGAGTCACTGTCCCCATAGTAAGGCCCTTGTCGACCTTTCTTTATTCGAGCACATTGAATAGATCTTAACGTTGATTGTGCTACTCCTAGCCTTTTATGCAGTTGTCAACAAAATTGCTGCAGTTGAGCGGGCATTAACTTTGTATGTTAAATAAGGTTTGAAGTTTAGATCACGGCAGTATCCTGTGGTGCACTCGAAAAAAAAAAGAGTGAGAGACGGAGACTACTTAAAACAAAATGTTATGATATTTTATCTCCTAAACAAAATGAACCTGTTCTGGTTATGTATTTATTGTCAATAAGGCTTCTATTCTGGATGCAAAAACATCATAAACACTTTGTTTGAACTGGTCAGCGCATCCTTTTCGTTCCGAAGTTCAAATAAATTTTAAGCTAATAATTGCAGCAAGTGAAAGGTGAAGTAATCTATTAGAGACAGTTGCGACTTCAGTAATAAAGACTGCTTTATTTTTGCACAATAAACACAGTTCGCACAATTAGACTGAAACATTTAGAACACCCAGCCTCAAAGGATTCTTACACAATAGAATTGAGTGCACGTACAAGCTGGGTGTCTGTGCTTGTGCAATTTGGAGAACTTGCAGCATGGGCACCTGCACAAATCAAGGCTATCTTTTCACACACTAAAACGTAGGTAAAAACCTTATTGCATTCATTCTCATAAACATGAATCACAAGAACTGTTCATTAGTTTAATGTAGGGTTGAAAGGTAGCAGGGTCCGTACTGGTTTCAGTAGCCCAAATACAAGGGAATTTCAAGGTGCTACTGAAGGTTTCTTAAGGATATAAAGCACCATCCCAAGTAAAAATCTTTTTTGCAATAACCACACTTCCAAACCAACATGGTTATTTACAAATTAAGAATACAAAATTAGCTCACACACAGCACTTCATTAAAGCTTTGGCTGCATAGAAATGGTGGATACTGTTTGAGCTAGAAGATGTGTGATTTCACCTTGTGAGCTGCTTTCATGACAGTGTTTAATGTGGAAGAGTAAAAAAATAACAGAACTGGCTGAGGTAAAGTCAAATAACCCAGGAAAAAGTTGTAAGTGGACCAGGTGAAGAGATGAAACTAATAGCAGGAGAAAAACAAGGTTAAACACTGAGCGTGAGCCATCACAGGAGCACGGCCTACACTCTCAAAGTAACCTGAGAAACATTTACATATACACAACAGTTGCTCTAGTCCATATCAGAAATTATATGCCATAAAGTTGAAGATTTTTCTGAGAACGAAAACAAATGTAGGAAGTTGAAAGGCTGTGCAAAACTACTGAGAAATTTAAACTGTTTTCAAAGGCTCCAGGCATTTGTACACCCGGAGGTAACCACAAGCAGGGTTCAGTCATTGACATATGGTATGGTTAATAGACAGCCACATAAATGCATTTTGTATCAACCTACATAATGGTATTCATGCAATATGCAAGGAGACTTAATGTGGTAAAGGTTAATGGTGCTCTTACGCTGCCTATAAGTCAATAAGAGGGCTAATGCATCGTACGAGCCACAGTTAAACCAAAGGCCTAGGCAGAATAAAGAATATGAAGTTTTTGTGAAGTTTTCTCAAGTATAACTGAGTAAAAAGCTGTGTTTTCCTTCTTACTTTACAGAGATCGGTTTTTTATTTACTCTAATGATATAGCCCTATAGCATTAGTTGATGAGGCTGGACACTACACATACATTGCACATACATGCATACATGGAGCAAGGAACTCAGCGGTCAGTAAGGTTCTTATATACCAGATGGCACTACAAAAGAGGGTGGATGACGTGGGTCACGCACAAATTTTCTGAGCAGCGACACTGGCCACCTCAGTAGATTTCCTAGTCTCTACACTTTAGAAAAATCGCAACCCAACATTTGCGAAGGACATGCTTGCCCATCAGTGTTTTACCCTACAAGTGCACGCCTCTCTTCACAAACACCTAACAGAAAAGGAGGTCATCAACAGGAGTAAAATTCAAACTGGAGTATATCCCATTTAAAAAACAAATTACGTGCCATCTTCTCTACGTGCTATCTGAATTCCTGTTCCTACTGCAGAGGAAGTATTACACTCTATTACATTAGCTGGGGCTGCTCAAAGCATCCCCCACATTTGACACACACAGAAATGACCCTGACACACACGTTGGAGCAGAGGGAGGCGTAAGTGTTGAACAGGCGGCTAAGGCCAGTGGGGCCCTCAACTGTGGCTTCCCCCCATCCCCTGCTATATTCACTCATACTGCAATCAAGTTTATCTGTTCTGTACAGTTTTCTCACACATAATTGGTCAAGCCACTTCTCGTCAGGTGGGCCAACTCATATTTGGACATGGTACTTTCTATCTAGTTCCAAGTTGAAGCTTGTGACCCATGAGAAGTTAATATATTATTAACTTTTCCTGTGACTTTGATGTTTGAGCACTCTTACAGTGGGCTATACGAACAGTGCATTCACTGTGAATAAAGTGTTTTCTTTTTGACACCCTTTGGCAGTTCAGGTGCTTCCATCTCTCTTATGTTGGACAAGCCTTCTCGGATGCCTTCAATCTAGTCGGCGCTAAGACCGTACACCATCTTGGAAGCATATACTGGCTTGATGAAATATTTGAAACAAAACAAATGAAACATTGACATGAAATGAAGGATTGACACATTGTTGCCACAGTTCCCTTTCGACCACATGGCAGAATGCTGCTTTTGCAGTAAATGAGTAGAGAGAACAGTGCATTGTTGAAATTTACTATACTTTTTTATTGCCTCATCTATATGAATGAATCGTCAATCGGTCGACCAAAAAATTGTACCTCTATCACTTCCAATTGCGTGTCAGCCAAAGCCCGCATAAGATCACGTGTCATCGAAGGCTCACAGTATGGGTATTGGCTGACACTTTGCAAAGGAGATGACGCAGAAACGAGGTAAATCAGACACTTGTCTTGCCTGTTTTACGAGTACTGTACAAACAGCTTATAACATAATTCAGTTCGATTGCAAGTGATCTCTACCGCTGTCAGTGCAGTGCTTCGTCACAGTGCTCTTTAGTTATTCTTTTTCTGAGGCCTGCGATTCCAAATGTGTGCATTTACACATTAAGGGATTGCGCAGCAAGAGGATAGAGTTTATCTTAGCGATGCTTGCGAAGCGGCTGTATGATGTGGTCCCACGTCAATCTGTAGGCAGGGAAATAGTGGAGCACAACTGACATCGCTGTATAGAAGCAGAACTCGCTGTTAAAACACAATAGGCCTAAATAATAAACCAGCACCCTACGACAAGCACGCCACGTGGTTTACCGCGAATGGCACTCGAAGATATGGACGTCAGTTTGTTGAAACATTTCCTGCTGGACTCGGTCTTTATTGAAGTGTGACTTAGAGTTCTGTGCGGCAATGTACACACACTTCAGAGTGAATACAGACTAGATGCAACGTCTTCGCATGAGTGTTCATAGATGCTGTATTCTTCTCTGTTCGACGCGAGAAACGGTTCGCGAGAGGTTCACGTAAACAGGAGTGCGAACGGGTGTTTCAAGGCAAGGACCACAGCATGCCACTGAAGCCTACCGGTCAACCAAGTCAAGCGTCTGCTTTCATCAAGCTCATGACGACCGCTGGCAGCCTCGTCGTTTACTTCACTGTTGCCCTGACTTCCGGCAGTCAGGGTGCCATGACTCACGAAGCTGTTCACCATGTTCAGATCTAGGATAAAGAAGCAGAACTTAAAACTAAAGGCAAGATCTCTTACTGAGGTGACTATACATGAGGGAATCACAGTCTTATTTGAGCGAGAAATTGTTGATTCACCTGTTTCACGTATTTTAAACTGCATATTTCTTGTGCTGTTGGAACAGTCTGTGACCCTTCAACAAACTTGTTGGGTTCCAGGATGTAATTAATGTGTTGTTCAAAACAATAAGAATTAGAAGAAAACTGTAGCCTCTGTCTTAGAAGTGAAACAAGTAGCCACCCGAACCACCATATGATTATGAGAGACACCGTAGTGATGGGGTCCAAGAATTTTGACCACCTTGGTCTCTTAAACGTGAACCTAAATCTAGGCACACGAACTTCAAGCATTTTCGCCTCCATCGAAAATGCGGCTGCAGCGGCCGGGTTTCAATCCCTCGACCTGCGGGTAGGCAGTCGAGTGCCTTAGCCATTAGACCACCGTGGCAGGTCTGTTTAGCCATTACGTACGTCTACTCAAAGCTTAATGCTCAATCTACTCAAGGCTCGATCTACTCAAGGCTCAAGGCTACTCGGCATGTGATCATGTTTGTAAATAATACAACACTGAAGTGTGATGGCTTAATTGTGAAAGTCGCCACAAGTTCTCTTTCTGGTGTCATGGTGAACTCACCAATGGCAAAACTCTAGTCATCACAGACTGAGCATAGTAATTTCAGTTGCTTTCCAATATTAATAACTGATCACAACACTGCATTACAAACTGGCTTGGTTACGACATAGTGCGAAAACCAGCATTATGCAAACGTCACACGTATGGTGCTGTCTTAAAATGTGCTGTCCAAGAAATTATAAGCACTTGCCATCTTTAACCTACTAGTCCTCCAAAAATAAAACCTAATTTGGGTAGCCCAGAGTAAAGGTTAAGAACACTTTGAATGAATATTCACTCAATAGTGTGCACTCTTATTTTCTTCCCTGCCTGAGACAAAAAGATTGCGCTTGACCAAGCACTGCAGGCGATTGAATAGCTTCATATATTTCTTTATACTTTAGCAGAATAAAACGTCATTGTGCACTTCTAAGCAGCCGTTACTTATTTTCGACTGCAATTCACCAGAGCACACCATGAAATAGAGGTATGCTCAGCAAAAGGTCTAAATGTGGCAGTACTGCCCACCTGCTCCATAACGCATCATTATAAAGCAGTAAACTTTAGTGGTCTGTTCAAACTTCAAGACACATCTTTTCACAAAATTGCAAGTTATGTTACCCCAACTATTTTACAAACTATGTCCTGGATTGTTTTTCAGAGTTGTGACAATTAAGTGTCACCAGGCTCAGCATTCAAAGACGTTTGAAGCAGTTAAAGCATTCTTCAAGGAGCATTTTGTCCACTAAGGCTCAAAATTTTACTGTAAATATGCGGCATAAATTTTGAGATTCACAGTTATTAGTGTTTTCCTTCATCGACACAGCTGACAGGAATGTTTTTAGATACTGAGAGACTAGGAGCTGGCATATAGAAAAGATTTTGGTTTGGATGCGAAACAGGAAACTGTAACGTTGGCAGGCCCTTGTTATCAAACCGGATGATTTCTGGACTGGTGAAGTATACGGTGTAATGGGAGGCTGTCTAATCGGGACAAGGTTGAGAGAAATTTGATAGGAAAAGATTTTTCAATGGCTACACGGTAGCCTTGTTCACAAGTTAGCTGGAACATATTGAAATGCTTTTGGAACCGATGCAAAAATCCGCCTTGTCCAATGCACCGTCTTCTCTACTCCGATGACTCACATGGCAGCTACAATCTCTCTGATTGATTGAAAATGTGACAGTTTCACATACTTTGATGACCCAATTTGACAGCGTACAGAATACATATAAAAATAAAAAAAAGAACCTACATACTAAGCGACCATCTGGAAAAAAAGAAATGTCCATGCAATATGGACACTTATGACACTTGCCATAAAGACAAGTAATAAATCTACGACGTCTGGCCACACCTAATGTTTCATTATTCACATAAGTGAAAGTTAGGCCATGCCTTGTAAAGCTACAGGCTATCTTTGTTCTCAGTGGCAAGCGTTTGCATGCAATCAAGGAAAGAAAGTACTACATGTTAGTCGACAGCTTCACACTTTTTATGCTCCCTCAACAAATTACATACCGACGAAGCTAACTTTTCATCTATCGGGCAAGATACTTACCAGACTCTGCCATGACCTGGTTGGCTGGTGACGCGGACCTGAACAACGCAGCAGCGTGACCTGACTAAGGCGGTGGCTCGGGCGAATCGATTTGCATCTCGTCATTCCGGTCCACCGAGCCTGACGAGGACGGCGCTGGGCGATAGACTGCCCAACACTTCTTTCCTTCCTGAGATCAGACACAACCGTGCGCCCTCGTATGATTATTACACGGCCTTGCGAGAGAACTAATCACTACGTTAAAGATTCAGGTTCGAAAAAAGTTGATATTCAGTGCGCAGGAACGGGCAATATTCCGGCAACATTCAGAGTCAAGGTGGTGTAGAAACAAGCGAAATAAAAAAAATACAAGAATTTTTTTCTTCTGGAAACGAAAAATGTGCCGACGTCTAGAAATTCCGCCTCCCCCAATCTCTATAGTGCTATCAGTTCAACTTGCCAAAATAGTTTTTTGAGCTCCAATATTCACAGAGACCCGATTTAATGACAAAGCACTCCAGCTGTTCTCAAAGTAAACTCCTAGATTAAGTCACATGGTGGCTCCGCTTCCTCAATTGCTCCTTCCCGCAAGATTATTGGCATGTTGTACTTGGAAACAATGGATATAAAAACAGCACAAGAAAAAATACATTTTAGCACACGTAGTTTGCAATTATTCTGCAGTTTGTTCTCTTTTGTTGGGAGAACTAGATTCAAAGCTGCTTCGACTGACCTGTTCGCCTGTCTAAAGTTAAGACTTCTTTACTGATCTTTGCATACTTTTACTTAAAACTTTCCTGGGGAGATGAGAAAAGTTCACTTTAGGCGACGAGTGTTACATTTCTACGTAGACGTACATTCTTTTCCTTTTTTTGTTCATCATTTACGTGTCATATATCTGGGACTATTAGCTGTTCAGAGAATTCACATTCGGCGTGTTCAAAACACTTAATGAAGTTTCAACTCCAAATCAGTGCTGAAGTCCAATTCGACTGCTCTTCACGATGAACAATATGTTCATACTTGAACGTTTTGCCAGAAAGTGAAGAAGGAAATATAGTTTTCTGTGCTCAGCAAAATACCTCTTAAAATTCGCTTAAAATAAAAAAGAAGACTGCTTTAAAACAGAAACATGCCTATAAATTTATGGAGGATTAAGGCATGAAGAAAGTATCAGTGATCACCTCCCCACAATCACACCTTATGTCAACTCACCTTCGACATGGATGGCTGGTTTGTAGTTGGGCCAAGGCAGCTTGCATCCAGAAGTGTGGCACTCGAAATCTGGCAGGATTCTTTCAATCTGCAATAGTGCACAAACTATAAGTCACGAACTCATGGCATTCGCGAGACAGAAAGGGTGCAAAGTAAAAGCCACAATATACGAACACAGTGACCGGCAAGTGGCCCCAACCACTCCCACTTAAAGCACTCCCTCACGCCCCCGAACGCATTCATAAGCTCATCGGACAAGGCATCCCCTCCTGTGTTGACCGTGGAAACACAGAAACCCTGGATCATCGATCTCCTGCTCCACTGTCCTGCTTTCAGCGGGGCAAGAAGCAATCTCCTGGCAGTCTAGGATAAGCTTGGCCTCCCAAGGACAACATCCAAGCATCTGATCTCAATTGCTACTGGTGCAATGCGCGCTAAATATGTCTTACTGACACTGGTCGACATTACACGGCTCCGAGAGCACTTGTAATTTTTTTTCTCTCTCTCTATTAGGGGCGAAGCTCCAGCTCCTTATACTGTGGGGACGTCGTAGTCATATTAGCCAGCTGCATTGCATGTCAATAAAAATGGTATCACAGCAAATCCACGGAGCGAATGATGATGAGTGGGGCGAAGCGTCGTTAGTCAGTCCGTCCGTGCTTCAGTGCGC
>WOVY01013756.1:0-22905 GCA_013436015.1 Rhipicephalus annulatus
AATCAATCAAGCAAGCGATATGGTGGTTGATAACAATTTATTGAAACTGGGCAAATTCGTGGCCTGTGACTAGGCCGCTCGGAGAAGTAACGGAGACCCTGTCTCATCGCTGCCTAATGGGCTTGCTGGATGGCCCACAGTTGATCCTGGACGTTGGAGTTGCGCAGCGCGGCCGTCCATTGCACCGCAGCTTTATCTGGTGTGCGCCATGAAGTTTCTCAGTATGAAGCACCGAATACTGCTGTTGGACGTGCTGAATTTTTTGGATTGCAATGTTCAAAACGTGGTGTTGTCGCAGGTGAAAGTGTCCTTGCTGCCGAGTAACGCATTTTGCTTGTCGCGAAAGGCAAGTTCGCCGATGAAATGAATGTTTTTACACAGTCCACGTGGGAATATCCGGTTGAAAATGAAACCGGCTGCAAAGTGTTTTTTTTTACGCAGCTTAATTGTGATATCTGAAGGCCAAAGCTTACGCATTGCAAGCCTTTTCGCTAAGGTGAACCCATGCGGCCGGTACATTATTTGGTAGATAAATGCTGCCGTGCTGTCACAGACCATGCGTGTTATACAGCAAAACAGGCAAACTGTTCGGCACTGTTTTGTAGGTAAGTGGGCTAACGCAGTAGGAAGTTGCCCTTGGGCATAGTTTATGAAGTGCTGATCGCCTAGATCATTACGGTGTCCCGTCAGTACCTCGTCAGGTGGTGACGGTACGCTGAGCGACATAATAGGTTTCCTGTTGCATATTCAGCGTAGCTACGGTGCAGTGAGCATTTGTCATCAAAACTTTGATAAAACCGTGCAGAATCAACATTGTTGACGCGTGTACCGGATAAACCGATGCAGCCAGCTACATTTGAGCTTAGCGTGTCCTCCTCCGTCTCACCGATGAGGACGATTAGTTGATTGATGATACGTGGAGTCCCAAAACCACCGCTGGATGGATGCCGTCATGAACCGATTAAACCGCTGAGCGTCCAGGACAAGGAAGAGTTCAGCCATTATCCACTGGTTTACTTGGCCAGTTGGGGTAGGAACTATGCAGAATTGGCTGGGTGATTTTGTAAGCACCTGTAATCCAACTTCGAGGAGGCCTCAGCGCGGGAGGCTTTCCTTGTGAGTGGTTTTGATGACGTACCGCTATGCCGGGGGAACGTGCAAGCCCCTCTAATCCAGCCAATTAGGAGGCCGTGGTACGGGTTTTGGAACCTCACTGCTGGTTCGGTGATGATTTAAATCCATTCGTGGCTCAGAGGTGCCGGGACGGTATGGGTTGTCGCGTGCCCATGTAATCCAGCCCAGTAGGAGTCGCGACCTTTCGAGCCACTGAGCCCCCTCCACCTCCACATGGTGCGTCACGGGTAACGTGAGGGTGTCTGAGAGATACCCGAGAGCTAAGAGGGGGAGCTCAAGCTGCTGACCTGGAATCGTCGGGTCAGTGGCTGTAGTGAGGGGACAACAAAGTGGACCTACATGATTCTTCATGTACCCTCCGCACCGGCAAACTAAGCGCGTGCTGCCGACCCCCACCTGCTGCGCTACGGGGGATGTGCCCCAAAGGCCCACTGGTCTGAGTCGCTAAGCAGTGCTTTGGTTTCGACCACGCTTCTGCGAGTGGCGACGCTGGACGATATAGAGATGTTTGTCCAGCAAGATGGCCAGGGGAGAGTACTCCTGGCGGCTTTGGCACAGCTAAGCCCGAACAATCGGATTAATCAGTTTCACACATGCTCGTGATGGCGAGCCATGTCTGACCCGGGGGGGGCTCACATTCGTCCACGCCTCCCGGTATACCACCCCCTTCAAGTGCGTTTATAGCATCACAAAGGTGCTGCGCACAGCGGACTCGCATAAGGGGTAAACCCCGTACCGCGATGATGGTGGCTGATGGGAATACGACACAGGGCATTACCCTTTCTTTCACTGTTGTGGTGGGACGAAATTGACTCACCCAACCATCCGGCCTTGGCATCGGGAAAAAGTCGTCAGAAGCAAGTGTAGGTCTCTACCGAGAAGTGAGGGCTTCGTGCTAGCGATTGGGGAGGCGATAGTGAGTGGTTGTGTTGTTTTTGCGCGCGTGAGTGCGCGGGTATGTGTGTGCGCTTTTGTATGGGCTCTAGTGCGTGCGGCCGTGTGTGTGTGTGGTGTTTTTGGCGTGAGTGCGTGCGAATGTGTGTGCATGTGCGAGCGAGTACTCGTCTGCCTGTGTGGGCGCGCTTGAGTGTATGGGCGAGTGCACGCGGGCGTGTTTGTGCGTTTATTTGTGCGCGAGTGCGTGTAAATGTGTGCGCGAACTCTTCCATGCGTGTGCGTGTGGGTGACTTCACGCACATGCGCGTTTTTTTGTGCGTGCGAACGTGTGCGGGAGCGTGCACATGCATGTGCGCTCTTTTGTGCGTGAGTGTGAGCAAATATGTGTGTATGTGAGCGCGCTAGTCTGTCTGCATGTAGTGTGTGTGTTCATTTGTGCGTGTTCGTTGTGCGTACGTGTTTTTGTGAGTTCGTTTTTGTCAATACACTTTTCCACGCGTGTGAAAAAGCTCACCTTCTACGCATAGCTCAAACGTTAATCGTCGCATGTGTCGGTATGCAAGTTACGCTGCCCTCAGCCATCACTTTCCACAGAGTTACAAAACGCGCGCCACACCAGACTACTTCGCGTGGGAGCGCATTTGCAGGAAGCTCCGCTCTCGCAGCTTCCAATCCCTCATTGCCGAAAAAGTTGTCTGCAAGTAAAGGGAGGTAAGCTTGCGTATTGAAGGCCTCAGTACCGTAAGGTATTTTCGCCAGGCCCCAAGGTGCAGCTCAGATATCCGTCGGACCGTTTCCCTCTCCTGGAAGCGGTCAACAAAACAATTTTAAATCAATCAGTCAGGTGAGCTCGCTCTCCTGTGTTTTTTCTACTCATGTGCTGCACCGGAGGGCACCAAAATTTCTGGAAAACTGGCTCGCCGATGTGTTCGCTTCGGTCACTATCATCACGACAGGAGCCGAGGCGCGACTAAAAAGAAAGCATATAGCCCCAGCCGCCATCCATTCTTCTATATGTTTTATTTAAGGCGGTTGGGGGCGAGGAAAGATAAGGTGCACAGCTAACCCGTGGCCTGCGGTTTCCATAAAGCGAAATCTTGAATCTCCGCAAACCATCCCGCATAGATAGCAAAGAAAAGGATGGGTAGTAGGCGCGCGCCGCCTTTTGCAATTACGCCATAGTGGCTAGAAAGGTTTTGCTAGTGTCGTGAACGAGGCGGCAAAGCTGAAACATTTACGACACAGCCTTCGGAGGGCGCAACCCGCTCGCTGGCGCGCAATATTCACGCGTCTGAGTCAACGCTCTCAGGCGTTTCTCGTTTTTAAAGGGCCACTCACGAGGCTCCCAAAATGCAAAAAAAAAGAGCGCAATATTCTTTCTGATATTTCCCGTCCTTCTACTGTGACGCAGACAGTAGTTCCCATGACGTCTACAGCGTACATGCTCTCAATTCGTTGATATACGCGAAAAAAGCACATGATTTGTCTCCTGCACAGCTTTGCCATTCAGCCAACCATTCGTTGTTCTTTGTCTCGCATGAATATTGTGCACAATCAACCGATCGAACTTCTTTTTGTGTGTGTTTACAACTGCGCAAGCGGCGACAACAGCGTGCAGCCGACAAGTGCGAAATCCTGGTAGTCTCTAGCGCTTAGTGCTGGTATGGTTCACGTGCATTCAAGACACTAAGGGGCAAGGAGGATGCATCGTGTGCATGAAGGAGAGGAGAAAATCACCCCCTCGTCTTTAAACGCGGAGAATGAGTGGCCCTTCCAACAAGCTTTGTGGTTAACGGTACCAAGGCGCTGTGCTCGTCACACAGGGCGCCGATAAACTGTAAACGAAGGAAAAAAACTGATCTTCAGAATATACTGCCAGCTTATCTTCATCTAAACAGCAGAAACAAAAATTAAGCGGGTTGATATATAGCGCGCACGGAACGAAGATAAACGATATTGGGGGCTTCAGTCTCAGTTTTTTTTAACATTCTTTTCCACACAGTTTGCGTTTGATTATATATACATCAATATCCATATATATATTTATAGCTGTTACATAAAAAACAAAATACAGCTACCAGATAGAAATACGCAAGGACAATTGTGAGTGAACATGTGAAAAAAAGAGAGTTATACCTCGATGGAATAAATTCATTAAAAATGAGCAGCAGACAATAAATTGAATTCATGCACACATGAGGAATAAGTATTGAACATATCAGGAAAGCTGCAACAAACGAAATCGATGTACTTACTTTAACATAATGATTGATTGATTTGTGGGGTTTAACATCCCAAAACCACTATTTGATTATGAGAGACGCCGTAGTGGAGGGCTCCGGAAATTTTGACCACCTGGGGTTCTTTAACGTGCACCCAAATCTGAGAACACGGGCCTACAACATTTCCGCCTCCATCGGAAATGCAGCCGCTACAGCCGGGATTTGATCCCGCGACCTGCGGGTCAGCAGCCGAGTACCTTAGCCACTAGACCACCGTGGCGGGGCTACTTACTTTAACATAATAATTAAATAAGGAAGAACAATAAGTAAAAGCCAAGCAATAGCTGAATGCAAATTTGGATTTCTGAGGGCTCCTATTTGAAACGAGATTTTGCAAAAACAAAATCAAAATTCCAACAGGATCCCCCCTTCCCTCCCCCTCCCCTCCAGTGACGGTGGCTGTCCCCAATCCCTTTCCAAGTACGACCTAAGCTTCACATATTGATCTTCAAAGAACTTTGTCGCTGCTCTTTTCTGCGTACGCAGAAGAAAACAATAAAGTGGGTGCATTTCCTAAAATAACAGCTCGCACAGAAACCTCACTTGAAAAAAAAAAAGTGCGGCCTGTGTACTCTTTTTTTCCCTTGTTGCTGTATCCGTCCGGCAGTTACTATATATTGCCCTTTCCAGCCTTTGCCAGCTCAAACATCCACCTTGGAGGAAGGCGGACATTCATCGCAGCAGCTTCCCTCCCTATAAATCTAATGTATGGGGCAGATTTGGCGCCCCCCCCCCAACTCTTAGTGAGGGCAGCTGCCCCCCCTCCCTCCTTCCACCTCCACACACCTAAGCAAATGACACGCTGATTTCCAAAGAACTTTGTCGCAGCTGCTTTCTTCGTGCATAGAGAGCACAATAAAGCGGCCATGTTTAGCAAATTAACAACAATTGGTACAGACAGCTCTAAAAAAAAGGTGCGTACTCTGTTGCATACTTTTTTCTCGTTAGTGATTTATTGGTCTGGCAGTTTCTTGTTCACCATTCCAGCTTTTGTCAGCTGAAACATCCGCACTGATGGGGGGGGGAAGCACTGGTCAAACTACATAGTATAGATGCCATCCTAAGACAACTAAAATTGTGTGGGCGCGGCAAAAATACGTCGGACTGCTAGTTTGTGCATCTGTAGAAGGCTATATGAGAAGTAAAATTATTTTTATTTCCTCCTATCTCTGCCGCGTAGATAATTAGCGATAATATTGTCACGGGCTAAGTAGATGCCTGAGGATGACGACGACTATGGTTCTGGTGGCCGTTTTGTCTCGGTTCGCCAAGGCTCTAGCCGTTGAAGCTTGCTCTCGGGGTGTGGCCAAGAATTAAGTAGCTGTTGTTGGTTAATTGGTCTACCATCGTTTCTTATACTGCAATAGTTGTTTGATCAGTGTTTTTTGTGCAGTTCAGACAAGACAAGATGCCCTTATCTTCGCCAGGGCCAGGGACTTTTCTTTGGTCTGCTTCTACGGATCCAAAGGAGGTGCCAGTGGATCTTTTTTTGAGCAACGGAATATCATCGGTTCCAGTGGCTCTAGTCCCGAACAATGACGGCATCATTCGAATGAAAAACCCGAAGATCATTCAGGCGGAATTACGGTCAGTGACGGCCCAATACCAGTCCATAACGGAGGTCCGCCAGTTCGGCAGAGGAGGCATACTGTGCTTTTCGCCAGACCAGTCCTGTGTCCTAGATCTGCTAAAGTGCTCAACGTTTGCATCCCAGCCGGTGAGCGCGTTCATACCTTCTCATTTAGCATGTACCCGAGGTCTAGTGCGTGGCGTCGATGCCAACATGCCACCCTCCGAAGTACTAGAGCTGTTTTCGCCAGCAGGTGCTATTTCTGTCTATCGGTGTGGACGGGTGCTTGATAACAAGAAAATACCAACTGAGTCTGTAATTGTGACCTTTGCGGGATCAGTCCTACCATCAGAAATTAAGGCTTGGCCTTTAATTTACAGAGTAGAGCCGCTCTCTCTTCGTCCGCTCCAATGCATAAAGTGTTGGCGTAATGGTCACACAATGAAAAGTTGTAGATCAGCGGTCAGGTGTAAGGTGTGCGGGGAAGGTCACAATTCTAGCGACTGTCTGAGTGATAAAGAAAAGTGTTGCCTATGTAGCGAAGCTCATGCGGCCGATAGCTCTATTTGTTCGGCAAAGGTACGTGAACTGCAAATTCTAGAGATAGTAGAACGAAGACGGTGTTCACGGAAGGAAGCAGCACTTGAAATACAAGCACGAACACAAGGCTACGCCGGTGTTACAGCTCGTAATATGCCAACAATGGAAGCACTCTCTGTCCCTATTGCGGAAGCGATTGAGAAGGCAGTGGAGAAGGCAATGGAGCGCATCGCTGGGAATATTTGTGAGTCCTTGGCCAGATTCTATCGAACCAGATGGCTCAAATGTTGGGTATAGCGGAAAACAACCACAGTGCACCACGTAACATTAGTGACTCCTCGGAGTTTGCAAAGGAGTATGACTCTGCTACGCCACATCAGACTACGGAAGCCCTTCACATTCGTGACTCCCCTAAAATTTCAAAGAAGTATGGCTCCGATACGCCACAGCAACCTATGGTAGCTGCAGATTCAGTAGAGGAAGGTAGCGTATCTCAATGCGAGCTTACCAAGAAAGTAGAGGACTCAGACGAATGGAGATGGATCCCCGATCGCTAAAGCGCTCGAGATCCCCGTTATACAAAAAAGGCATCGCACCTGTCGATCCAAAACCAAAAAGTACCAGAAGAACAACCTGTCTAAAGCTGATTTTCTTAAAGAAAATATTCTAAACAAGGCCATTGCTGAGGCTATTTTAGAGCAAAAATAGGGTCACTTAAAATTCTTCATTGGAACTGCCGATCAATTCACTCTGCAGCAACTGATCTAATATATTTGGCATCGAAATTTTCTCCGGATATAATTGCACTGCAAGAAACTTGGCTTTCAATGCATCAGTCTTTTCAATTAAATAGATTCAGATCTTTCCGTCTAGACCGTCCATCGAAAGGTGGAGGTTTGGCATTTTTTTATTAATAATAGAATAAGTCTCAAAGCAAAAATTGCGTATAAGCTCATGTCACCTGAGAGTGAAATTCTCGCCTTAGAAATAAACCTTACCAGGCTGCATGCCTTTTTTGGTGGTGAATGCATACTTTCCTAAAGGTGTAATAGATACTCGATGTTTAGACGCTGCAGTGACTTCTAGTTATCAAAATAAAATTCTAATCGGCGATTTCAATTCTCATCATACGTGCTGGGGTTTCCGAACTGATCAATGCGGTAAGAGATTGTGGGAGTGGACAGCGGATAATAACTTGTGTTGCCTGAATTCAAGAACACCCACTTACATTAGTGATAGGTCTCGTTCAGCCTTAGATTTAAGCTTTGTGAGTTCATCACTCACTAGTTTGTCGTGGAGTGCGTGTGATTGTGCAACTAACAGTGATCATTTGCCAATATTATTCGAGATTGCTTGCCAAGTTATAATGTCAGGCTCTCAGACTCGAGTGTTTATTAATTACACCAAATTTAGGAAAGATTTAGAATCTGCTTTGGCAACTCATTCTGAAGAGCAAGAAGATACAAAAGCCATGAGACTAAGTGCACTGATTAAAAGAACATATAAAAATGCAGAATTCGTTGTGGAATCCGCAAAGAGCACAACCCACAGTCCGTGGTGGAACTCGGACTGTGCCCGGGATTTCCGACGAAGAAAGGCAGCTTGGAAAAAACTTATGTATAACCAGTGCCCTCAAAACTGGTCTGATTACAAGTATCACGCTGCAATTTTCAAACGCACGGTCTCTTTAGCTAAGGAACAATATGATAGAAAACATTATGATCACCTTTCAAAAGCTTGTAACAAAAAGGCACTGTTCAGGTTTATGAGATCACGTAAAATGATGCCATCTCAAAATAATGCAGGGTTTGAGATTATGTCCTTGGAAGAAACAAAGAAATCCTTAGAAACCATGGCTAAAGGCCTGGAGTGTAGATTTACATCAACTAAGCCTTACAATCCACAAAAACCAGGGTCAACGATTGAAGTTACTGAAGTTACAGAGGAAGAGTTAGCACAAGTGATACAAGGTTTGCCCTCGTCAGCTCCTGGTCCGGACGGAATCACAACTGCCATGATAAAAATATTATTCAAATTATCACCATGTGACCTACTAAACACTGTAAATTATTCGTTAAAATATGCCTGGATTCCGTATGAGTGGAAATTAGCTAAAATAGTGCCGATACAAAAAAGACAAGGATTCGGATATGTCATAGAAAACATTCGACCCATTTCTCTTACATCTAATATGGTGAAGCTCATCGAAAGAGTGCTCAATAAAAGAGTTATAATATGGATGGAGGAAAATTCGATATTAAATCCAAATCAAATTGGCTTCAGAACAGATTGTTCAATCTGGTGTGCACACGCAGATTTAGAAATCCGCATTCAGCTTGCTCGCAAAAAAAGACAACATGCGGCACTAGTGACATTGGATATAGCTAAGGCATACGATAGTGTAGAACATTCAGTACTATTAGACATATTAGAGAGCCACAATCTCCCAAAATATATATTGGCGTGGGTGAGGGAATTTTTGAGAGGAAGGGAGTTTTATTGCTTTAAGGATGGTTGCGCATCGTCAAAGTGCAAACAAACACGTGGTGTCCCCCAAGGCGCTGTATTATCGCCAGTTCTATTTAACATCCTAATGAGCACTATACCGCATTGCCAGGACGTGAAGGTGTTTGTATATGCTGACGATATTGCATTTTTCACGGCACATAGTGACATATATTCTTTATATCAAACGCTACAGAGATATGTCAATATGCTGGAGAGATGGCTAGATGCAGTCTGCATGACCTTAAATGTAAATAAGAGTGCAGTATTGATATTCCCGTTATCCGATCCCATCTCAATTTCAATATGTTATAAACAAGAGCCCATTCCACAGGTGGAATCTCTTAAATATTTGGGAGTAACTTATAATGCCAACCTAAACTGGACTCCTCACATAGAAAGCATGGCATCTAAAGCACAACGCGCCTTAGGAATTCTTCGTAGACTGAGCAGCCACCGATATGGTCTACGCAGAAGCACAATGGTGATGATCTATAAAATGTATATGCGACCAATCCTAGAATTCGGGTGCGTATTGTTCTCAGGTGGCCCTGCCTATAAAATAAAGCCTCTGGTCATGCTGGAACGAGAAGCCTTGAGATTGTGTCTAGGACTACCGAGGTTTGTAAGAAACAATGTTTTGTATCAGGAAGCACGATTACCTACATTGCCTTGCCGTTTTCGTATCCTAACGGTTCAGACGTTTCTGAAATTTTATAGCTATGCGCCAAGACGATCTGAGTATGATTTTATAAATGACCCAGACAGCTTTTTTCTTGCCCATTGGCCACGCTTTCGAACACCTCAAATTGTTTTTGTCCAGAAACAACTAGATAGGTTAAATGTAAAAATTCGAGATGTGATTGCTGCGCAGAATACAAATCAAATTCTTAAGATTGAATTCGATGACATTTTTCCCTCTAAGGCTAAATTACAATCCTATAGGGTATTAAATAGCCGACTACAGGATTATCTTGCACACGCGGAAACGAATAACATTATTGCCACAGATGCTTCAGTATTGGATGAAAAGACAGGTGTAGGTATATACTCACATTCGCTTGACTGGTCTTTTTCATTAAGATTACCGGATTTCACCCCAGTTTTTGAAGCTGAGCTGTTGGCAATAGTTCTAGCGCTGCGAAAGCTACCTTTGAATGCCGCTAATGCGATCATAATAACGGATTCCCTGTCAGTATGTACATCGATTACGGCGTCAACAAAATCGATGGCCTTAAAGACGCTCCTTATGCTAGTTCCTCCTCAGCTGCAGCTACTGAAATTAGTATGGGTACCCGGTCATTGCGGCTTAGAAGTAAATGAAATCGCCGACTCTCTAGCACGAGCAGCATTGGAAGGGCCAGTACTATCAGTCCTTCCCGAAGTGGCCACTATAACGGCGACAAGATACAGAAAGCTTGCGCTCAGTGCAGACGCTATGGAAGCAATATTGTCAACACCAGAATTTACTCACTTAAGATTTCCATGGAAAAGTCACTGGTGTCCTACAAAACAGTTGGAAACCATAATAACCAGATTTCGATGTCGTGTCCCCTCGTTAAATTTCTATTCACATAGGGCTGGTCTGGCGATATCACCACAATGCAACTTTTGTTCAGAATTGGAAACAATAGAGCACTATTTTTTATCATGTCGCCGATACAAATTGCTTAGGAAAACATTCTTAGCCCTTCCATTCGCTAGCCTACGGTTGAACTTATCTGCAGAAAACATACTTTCCTTCGGTGCTTACGATCTGGGCTTCAGCCACGAGAACGTTTTCTACGCAGTTTACAAGTACCTGAATGAAAGTAAAAGAATTAAGCTTTTAATTGCGTGATTATTAATCATGCAAAAAAACTAATAATAATTCCAACGAACACAAGAGCATTGTTTAACTATCCTGATTCTTATTCAAAGTAATGAATAGTTGTCTTATCTGCACGAGTGACAAGCAACTATTGCATTCCATTCATTCTGACTAGGGTGTCTTTATTTTTTTCATTCTTTTTTCTGGTGGGTGGTTTCGATATTAAAAAAAAAACTTACCTAATTAAGTAATCGATTCTTGGCCAATCCCCCTGAGTGGGTACGAGCCATGTCTGTGGATTCATCATCATCATCATCAACGGGAACGTGCTCGGACTGCAGCAGCGTCGTACGCATTAGCTCGCCAGTATATTCGCCAGTACACATTTGTTCATCAGTGTATACTTTATTCCCCGTAACATCATTGGTGGAAGGTGCGGGGTACCACTCGCTATACAGCCCAACGAGCTGGATCTTCGCAGCGGACGGCGCATTGCAGCTACCACGATGACTGACCAGGCTACTCAATGTCAACAAGATCCGTCAGCCCCGCAGCCGATCGTTGTGGTGCAACCTCGTGACCCAGGTCCATTCAACGGCACAAGTGGCATAGACGTCGATGACTGGCTGGTTCAATATGAGCGCGTCAGCAGCAGCAACCATTGGAGTCCGACGCTTATGTTGGCGAACATCATCTTCTACTTGCATGGCACGGCAAAACTCTGGTACGAGACACATCAAGAAGAGTTAACTAGCTGGGACGTCTGTAAGCAGAAATTGCGCTATCTATTTGGGAAACCCATCGGACGTCAAGTGGCCGCAAAGAAAGAGCTTGCGACTCGTGCCCAGACATCCACAGAGCCGTACATTGCGTACATCCAGGACGTGTTGGCTTTGTGCCGCAAGGTCGACAAGGACATGCTCGACGAGGACAAAGTCGGACACATCCTGAAAGGAATTGCGGATGACGCCTTCAATTTTCTCCTGTGCAAGGACTGCTCGACGGTGGAGTCGGTCATCGAAGCATGTCGTCGCTTCGAACAGGCAAAAAGTAGGCGCATAGTTCACCGATTTGACCGCCTTCCCAACACGGCGGCTACGTCCTCTTGCGAAGATCTGCCCACACTACACCAACCACCAGCGCCAGAAAACGTCACCAGAATAGTTCGTCGGGAACTCGAGGCTATGGCTCCCGCTATGTCTAGCGTCCGCGCGCCAGGACACAACCTCGGTGCTGTTTCAATGATACAGGCCGTGGTTCGCCAAGAGATCGCGAATATGGGCATTTCGCCACCTCATCAAAATGCCCCTGCTACTTCCAGCTCGGCTCCAGTCGTTGCGGCTGCCACTCCGAACCGCACGTTCGCGCCACAACGAAACCCAGCTGAATGGCGCACTCATGATGATCGGCCCATATGTTTCACGTGCCATCGGATAGGACATATCGCTCGCCATTGCCGCAGCCGGTGGACCTCATCACCTCGACCGAGCTTCTATGATTGGCGGCCTCGCTCTGAACGTGCACCTTATGCCCCGTCCTACCGTGCTGAGACAGGTGCAGAGTATAATCCAGAACGTCGGACCAGCCACTCGCCATCGCCCGTGCGTCGTCAGTCCCGCTCGCCCCAACCCCGCCGTTCTCGGTCTCCCTACGACCGTCGCTCGGAAAACTAGCCGGCGCAGCCCCCGGAGGTGACGCTGCATACACGACTTGGACTGCAAATCCTCTGATTACTCCCGACCAGCGGTGCAACCTCCTTACAATTCTCGTTGATGGTTTACCTATAACGGCTCTTATTGATACCGGTGCACAAATATCTGTGATGAGCTCAGACCTCCGCCGCCGCCTCCAAAAAGTTCTGACGCCTGCGATTGCACCTACCGTTCGTACTGCGGATGGGAGTACTCCTGCTGTGCTTGGAATGTGCACTGCGCGATTAACAATTTCTAAGCATCAAACTTCAGTTCTGTTCGCTGTACTGGAAAATTGCCCTCATGACCTAATCCTTGGACTCGACTTTCTCACTTCACACGCTGCGCTCATTGACTGTTCCAAAGGTCTTCTTCAGCTCGAACTACCATACTTTTCGGAGACCGTCTCTACCAGCCCACCTCGTCTACGCTCTGTCGATTTCCTTAGACTTCCACCGCAAGCCGCAGTCCAAGTCCAACTCTCGCCATATCCTGCAGTACCCGATGGTGATTATGTTGCTGCCCCGATTTCTGACGTCGCCATGGCACGCAATGTTGCACTCCCCAACACGGTGGTTACCGTTAAGGACAACCGAACTTCGTTTCCCGTCCTTAATTTCGGCCTCTCAGCGCAAGTTATTCCTCGCGGCATGTCACTTGCGCATCTTACACCACTGGTCGACCACACAGTTTCCGCTCTAACCACCAATTCGCCACACGATTTTTCATCAACGTCGTTCTCGTCACGTTCCTGTTCCGACCTTTTCAAGCCAATGCTATCTGACAAGCTCACCTCTGAACAAGTCTCTGCTTTCTGCCGTGTGCTTGCTTCTTATCAGGACATCTTTGACTTCGGCGACCGTAATTTGGGCCAGACATCTGTAGTAACCCATCGCATCAACACCGGTGACGCTCGACCCATTCGCCGACGACCCTACCGTGTGTCAGCCCCGGAGCGTGCTATTATACAGCGAGAAGTCGATAAAATGCTTGATAAGGGCATAATCGAACCCTCATCTAGTCCCTGGTCCTCACCCGTTGTACTTGTTAAAAAGAAGGACAATAGCTGGAGATTCTGTGTTGATTACCGCCATCTCAACGATATTACCAAGAAAGATGTCTATCCCCTACCGCGCATAGATGATGCACTCGATTGCTTGCACGGTGCCAAATATTTCTCTTCAATAGACCTTCGCTCAGGCTACTGGCAGATCGCTGTGGACGACAAAGACAGAGAGAAGACGGCCTTCGTGACTCCTGATGGTCTTTATCAGTTCAAAATGATGCCTTTTGGATTATGCAATGCCCCCGCGACATTTGAGCGCATGATGGACTCTCTCCTTCGAGGCATGAAGTGGACCATCTGCCTCTGCTATCTTGACGACGTTATTGTTTTTTCGACTACTTTCGACGACCATCTTACCTGTCTGTCCGCAGTGCTTGATGTTTTTCGACGTGCCAACTTGCAACTTAACTCGTCCAAATGCCGCTTTGGGCAACGCCAAATTTGCGTACTCGGCCATCTTGTTAACGCTGCGGGCGTTCAACCAGACCCTGCAAAAGTCCGAGCAGTTCGCGACTTCCCCACACCCCGCTCAGCCAAGGACGTCCGAAGTTTTCTGGGACTGTGCTCCTACTTCCGTCGTTTTGTCGAGAAGTTCGCTGAAGTAGCCCGTCCTCTAACCTGCCTCCTCAAAACGGATGTCGCATTCACCTGGGGCCAACAGCAAGCAAACGCCTTCTCGTCGCTCGTTGACATCCTCACCAATCCACCAGTCCTAGCACACTTCGACCCATCTGCTGCCACGGAGCTTCGTACTGACGCCAGTGGCCACGGCATAGGCGCAGTGCTCGCGCAGCGGCAACAAGGAATGCACCGCGTCGTCGCATATGCAAGCCGTCTGTTGTCGCGCTCGGAACAAAATTATTCCATCACAGAACGCGAGTGCTTAGCTCTCGTCTGGGCCATTGCAAAATTCCGACCGTACCTGTATGGCCGACCATTCTCAGTTATTACGGACCACCATGCGCTTTGCTGGCTCTCCTCACTCAAGGACCCTATGGGACGCCTTGGTCGCTGGGCGCTGCGCTTACAAGAGTACACTTTTCCCGTATCCTATAAATCCGGACAACTTCACAAGGATGCCGACTGCTTGTCCCGTTACCCAGTCGATCCCCCTGACACGAGGGAAGATGAGCAAGAGGCCCTCGTTCTTTCGATTACCGACTTCACCGACATAGCTGCTGAACAACGCCGCGACCCCTCTTTGCGTGCTATTATTAATGGTCTGCACTCTCCCCATCCTGACCACTCCTTACAACTGTTCGTTCTTCACAACGACATCTTGCACCGCTACAACCCCCGCCCTGATGGTGCTGAGCTTTTACTCGTTGTTCCTGTGCATCTTCGCTCAGACGTTTTGGCCCAGCTGCATGATGCCCCCTCCGCTGGACACCTAGGGGTGTCACGCACGTATGACCGCATTCGCCGCCGATTCTTTTGGCCTGGCCTCTACCGTTCTGTGCGACAGTACGTTGCGGCATGCGACCTCTGCCAGCGCCGCAAGACACCTGCTCTGAGACCTGCTGGTACCCTCCAGCCCATTGAAGTACCAGATGAGCCATTTTTCCGAGTCGGCCTCGATCTTCTAGGACCCTTCCCCGTGTCGGCCACCGGTAATAAGTGGATTGCTATTGCTACCGACTACGCAACGCGGTATGCCGTTACACGCGCCCTCCCCACCAGCTGCGCTACTGATGTAGCCGATTTCCTTCTTCATGACATCATTCTGCGTCATGGTGCTCCTCGTCAGTTGATCACCGACCGCGGCAGCTGTTTTCTATCTAAAGTAGTCGACGAGCTCCTGCGATCCTGCTCTACCCACCACAAGTTCACTACAGCGTACCATCCGCAAACCAACGGCCTCACGGAACGCCTCAACCGTACCTTGACGAATATGTTAGCGATGTACGTCTCCAAGGATCACAAAGATTGGGACATCCACTTACCTTTCGTTACCTTCGCATACAACAGTTCACGTCATGATACAGCTGGATTTTCCCCTTTTTACCTACTGTTCGGTTATGACCCGCCTTTGCCCATGGACACCATGCTCCAATCTGACGCCGCCTCATCGACTGCTTATGCTCGTGATGCCCTGGCCCGAGCTGACATTGCTCGCCAAGTCGCCCGGGATCGTTTATGTGCCTCGCAGCTTAACCAAAAGAGTGCTTACGATCGCCGGCACCGCGACGTACAGTACTCTCCGGGATCACTCGTCTTGCTGTGGTTACCATCACGTCGTGTTGGTCTCAGCGAAAAACTGATGTCCCGTTACGTTGGCCCCTACCGCGTCATACGCAAGGTCACCAGCGTGACCTATGAGATAGCTCCACTCCATACCACGTCAATACCAGCTTCAGTCCCGACCGATATAGTGCACGTCTCACGGCTTAAACCATACTACTCACGCCCCGAGAATTGATCGCACCGGGACGGTGCTTCTGCCGCCGGCGGGTAATGTCACGGGCTAAGTAGATGCCTGAGGATGACGACGACGAAGTGCTGAACGGGAACGTGCTCGGACTGCAGCAGCGTCGTACGCATTAGCTCGCCAGTATATTCGCCAGTACACATTTGTTCATCAGTGTATACTTTATTCCCCGTAACAATATCTACAGTTAAGATAAGTGTTTCGGGAAGCAGTTTTGCGGCAAGGACGCGGTTTTACTGCTGCCAACTGAGCGTCGTCGTCAACTTCCCCGTCACTCGCCAGCTGGTGATGATGATGCTGATGATGATTATGATTATGATGATGATTATGATGATGATGATGATTTGTGGCTTTGCCCTTTGTAACGGGTGAACATATATATGTTGTGTTCCAGCCTAGGTATATAGAGAAAACAACAAAAGATCAAAAGCACAAAGAGGAGTTCACTTTTGGCACCATGTCACAGAACGAGCGCTAAAAATGGGCGCGCCGCCAAATTCTTGCGATAACGCGCGAAAGAGACGCCGCGAGGTCAAAAGAAAAAAAGAAAACAAACATCCAAGGCTCCCCGGGGCGCGCGCTCTCCCCTCGAAAGCGTGGCTTCGCCGACGAACCTCCTCACCCCACTTCGGCGTCCCAGCAAGCCCGCGATATTTCTAGAACGAAGGAGGCGTGGTCACGCCGAGTTGAGTCATCTGACGCGGAGGGCAGTCGAACCGTCTCGCCTCGCCCCAGCCTTCGCTGCGTATCGCGCCCACGAAATGACGAGAACTCTCTGGAATGTCGTGCGGAAGGTATTTAACCGAGCAGCCGAGACGAGAGATCAGGAGGAGACGGAAGTGAGCGCCAGAGCGCGTAGGGGTTCCGCCGTGTAGTCGGCGAAGGTTTTGGTCCATAAGGACGAAGCCGGAGATGAAGAGGATTTCCACCTGAGGGGTGAAGGCTCGAGCTACAGGCAAGAGCGTGTGTTTACCGCTATCGAGCGAAGACGCGTGGCAACAGCTGCGGGTGTGAAGCCGACGTGTTCCGGCGAAGAAGTTGAAGTTTGAAGAGTGGCCAATTGAAGACGGGAGGTTTCCTGGAAGAGAAACTTCGAGGGCTGCGGAACGACAACAACGCTGGACTTTGAGTGAGTGATTCTCGGAAGAGTATCATCTAGACTTTGGTTCCAAGAACTTTGGACTGAATAGGTTTTCTATCTCTTTAGTCTTTAAGTGTCTTGGTTGTTCAATGCATGCGACTGCATTGTAGTGCGTATTGTTGTCCGTGTCCGTTGTTTCAAGTGTGGCTGATTGTATTGTGTAGTACGTTGATTGATTGGTTTGATTGGTGACATATTGTATGCATCTATTGTGGAGTGTGCATTTTTGTGTATTGTTTTCAATCTGCCATTATTGAGAATATAATTTGTTTGTTTATCAACTCTCGGCTCTGACTTGTTCTTTGGGCCACAGCCGGCGTCCGCTGGCGCGCCAAAAAGGACCACTTCTAAATTGTCCACGCTTTCGTGATGCGGTTCGGGGGGCCGATACTTCGGCTCTTGGAATTAGCCCGGCGATCGCCTCCCTAATAACGGGACATGTGTGACACACCACTTCCACCGCTGTTGGAGCCTTGTCGTTGTGGTGGAAACTCGCCAGTAATAAACAGTGCCGCGTCGTGGTGCATAGAATCTGATTTCTCCGCCGCCGCTTGGGAAGGCGCCCGGTCACGACACTAGGAAAACCTTTCTAGCCGCTATAATTACGCCTCCTCCGTCCGAATGAGACGGCCGGAGGAACACCACCGCGCGCGTCCGCCATGTTTTGGTTCACGCCGCGCTTGTTTAAAGGTGAACACGGCGCCTGCTGCTTTATCGCCCGTCTAATTCGTCAAGAGTCCCGCAAGATGACTGCATGCTGCGTGCCACACAGAGCACCAACCATTCTAGAAGTTTATGGAAGGTGTTTTCTTTCCCAAGCGATCCTAAAAGAAAAATTTTATGTACGTAGGACACACAACAATCGCTGTCGCGGACATCTCCTTTTGTTTTGTTTTATGCATGAATGTCGGATTATGAAATTGTCGCGCACATAACTGCAACAATTCACTCAGAGTTGTATTTTCTTGCGGAGCAAGAACTACACGAAAAAAAATTTGGTGTTCATGCTCCCATTGCTCCCGATAGTACGTTTTCACTGCATGTATCGGTCCGCGAAAACTCGCATGCCGCGTAACTGCTACATCCCGTATACATCCTCTCAGTAATATATAAGCACAGAAACACAACGATTCCTTTCGAATTTCATGCGTAGAAATACATGCAAGTGAGTACTGACATGTGTAGCATTTAGGTTTTATTTGTAGTCAAAAGCGGCGACATTTTTTTCATTGGAACCCACGGCACCAACGAGGAAAGGGTGACGGAACAGTCAGCGCACTCAACGTACATACTTTTTCCATAGTGTTTCGTGCACCCCCGTGAGGTTCTGGGATTGCTTGAAAATGTCCTATTGCGACAATAAGACCGTACGATCGCTTGCCTACAGCTGTACAAAACCTAATTTGCATAAACATAGTAAAAAGGTTTGAATCTCATTTGTGCATGTGTACCTGTTAGCTAATATCAGAGTTAGCAGGCATAAAATCAGAACTTGTCTGAGCGAGCCCGCAATTCGGAACAGGATTGAAATGTCGTGCCATCTTAGTTTAATAGCACTCAATATCTAATTTATCCGTTCAGTCTGCGGGCGCTGTCTTCACATTTTAGGGGTGAAGCTCCTTATGGTCTAGGACAGTCCTGCCACCGGCGCCGCGAGCCCAGAATACCCAGACACAGACAGACACACGGACGGATGAACGCACAGAGGGCCACACGGACTGACAGATAGGCACACACATGAACTAACTCATACACGGACGGAGAGACACACGCACGGACGAATTGATGGACGCATGCACGAACGGACAAACGCACGGGTGGACGGACAGGCGCATTGCAGGGACGGACGCATGGACGGATTGACGGATGGATGGAAGCATGCACGAACGGACGGAAGGACAGGCGCATGCACAGACGAATTGATGGACGGACGGACAGACGGAAGCACACATGGATGAATTGACGGACGCACGCACGAACGGATTCACGAACGGACGCATGCGTGGACAATGGTTGAGCCGGCCCAATGAAGGGTACGATCTCGTTTGTAGAATGTGAAAGGCTACCGTTTGCGCGCGTTCAAGCTTTGCATGTAGTAAAGGGTATCGGCTTCTATCGTTTCGGTAGTATGAACTAATTCCGTGAAAGGTGAGTAAAGGATCGTTAAACTGTACGTCTGGGCCCAGCTCTTCGGTGGCTGATTGATCGTCGCGGCGGGTCAGTTCTCGCGCTCGATCATGAGCCATTTCGTTGAGGTTGGGTTGCAGTGGGTGGCCCTATTTGTCCATGTGGCCAGGAAGCCCAGAGAGGTAGGGCAAGCCCATGCATTTGCGTGTTTGTGGAATGTGGGCTGCTTCTCGAGCGATGTTGGCGCTTTCGTAAGCCCGAATGGCGGCGCGAGAGTCTGCGAAGACATGGGTGTGTGAGGGGTCGACCATCGCTAAAGCTATATCAACCTGCTCGGCTATGTCGCTCGTTGCTAGCCTAACCGAGGCGGCTGAGCGTAGGGTTCCGTCGTCACCTACTACCGCTGGACGAAGGTGGAGGAGTTATTGTATTCCGCCACATCGACGAAGACGGTAGAGTTGCGATTCGCAGCGGTGCGGTTGAGGATCACGCGAGCGTGGGCCAGTCGTCTGCCCTTGTTGTGTTGCAGGTGAACATTTCGCGGAAATGGGTTTGCCATGTAGGTAGCGTGGACAGCTCTGGGGAGGGTTACTGCACATTCAAGGTAGGGATGCGGGGACATGCCAGCCTCGCTTAGAAGTTGGCGGCCTGCCTTGGAAGAGTAGAGGCGGACCACTTGGGCCGTGGTCTGGGCCTCGATCACTCCATCGATGTTGTTGTGCATGCCCAGTTGGTCGAGGCGGGAAGTACTCGAGCTTTGAGGTAAACCAAGTACTTGTTTAATTGGCGCATGAGCGTGTTCAGTTTTATCTTTTCTACCTTCATCCAGTTGTGGGCAGAGGCGACGTAATTGATGTGGCTGAGCAGGAACGCGTGGATATGCTGCGATTTTTTATGTTTCGCTCATTCATCTGCTGCACTAGATGCGTTGCGCGCTAATATCATTATTGCGCGCGTCTAAATACTATATGTGGAACTTCGGGAATTCGAGCTGGAATAACGAATGACGTTCATGAAAGGAGATGTTCTTCGCCTTAATGGTAGGTGCATTACTGCACCGCTTTTTGTTTCGACCGTCCAGGGAATCACACCTTTCCATTACACCTTTTAATACACAGTGTTCCGCATCTCTAATTTGCCCTAATAATGCTAACCTGTCGTGCCTTCAAGACGCACGCACACACACACACACACACACACACACACACACACACACACACACTCAAAGTATAAAAGTGAATAGTGATGTCTGCAGCTGTCGACCACTCAGCCGCAATCAGCAGCTGAGTGACCCGCCAGTCAAGATCAATACGTTCTGCAACACTTTCACGCGTGAAATATTCGTTTACTTGTTGAGATGCGTGCCTACAAACTCATAACTAGCAACATTCGTGATCGATTTAGCGCTTGTGGATGCAATTCCAGCACAAAGTGCCTTTACTCGAGAGCAAAAGCCGCGAAGCCGTGCGCTTGCAGTGCGCGCTTTGAGGGGTGGGCCAAATAATGGCGACGGCTGTAGCAGACGACGCACTTGTCTCCACTCTGAACGGAGCAGAGGTGAACAAGCGCATTGAGACACTCTATAAAATTTGACACGCGTTCCCGTGGTTCGCAATATTTTGACCGCCACTGTACATCCGCATTGCGTATACTGAATTCTAGTTGCAGAGAGTTGAGCAGGCCGAATACGACATCGTTTCATTCTGGCATTTTGCCCCACAGCGGTGGTCTAGTGGCTAAGGTACTCGGCTGCTGACCCGCAGGTCGCGGGTTCGAATACCAGCTGCGGCGGCTGCATTTCTGATTGAGGCGGAAATATTGTAGGCCCATGTGCTCAGATTTGGGTGCACGTTAAGTACCCCAGGTGGTCAAAATTTCTCGGAACCCTCCACTACGGCGTCTCTCATAATCAAGTGGTGGTTTTGGGACGTTAAACCCCACAAATCAATCAATTCTTCTAAAAAAAGAAAAAAACGGATCCGCATTGGTTAAAAAAAAAACAGCAGCTGGAGCCACTTTCAACTTGTTCGCGCTCATGTGCATGACTGTGCATTAGTAATAGGTAATGTGAATAACATTCAAAAGCTCGACTACTACAATTTGAAATGTTAATTTACAACGGTAGTGAATGTAACGTTCCTGCGCTGAAATGAAGCATTGACGGGCACAACATTGTAGAAGATTATATAGCTCTCAGAATACCTGAAACTTGTCCTTCACCATCTTAATTGTTGTCTTAATTTTGCATATTTATACATTAGGGCGCTACTGGAGCCACCAAGTGCATCAAATTACTGACAGAAAGTGGCTAGATCATACTCGCCTTTTTATTTTCTGATAGGCTAGCGACGCCCCAAGAAGGACTTAATTTTCTGTCACCTGACGCTGCCCGTTTCGCTGAGTTGCCGGCAAACTTCGCTAGGAAAGCTATGTTATAGCGAATGTGTTACCGCAGCAAAGGCACAACATATTGCTATTTGTGCAATAAATATACACTCGCCAAGGCAAAAAGTAAATCGAAGAAGCACTGAAGTTTCGAGCCTTTTACGAGTCCCATTGAAAATGTTAGCATGGGCATGCTGCTATTTATAGCTATAGGGTGGCGCAGCGTGCGGGTGTATATCTCAGGTAGATTGCCCTTTGTCCTGTTTATCGTGCAGCTAGTCGACTGAATGTAAAACGATTCCGAAAGCGGACGGGCAGATAAATGTCTTTCCGTTGCGATGATAGCTGCTCCGTCCAAGTCGATACTGTGGCCTGTTTGTGGTGTTCCGCCAAGGCGTTCGCAGTTGTATGGCCCTTGGCAACGTCCGTTTTTGTGTTGTATCTAACGGCGTTTGAAATTCCCGCTCTCGTCGATATTCGGCACATCATAATCCCCGTATGGTATCCTATATATAACTCTCGGAAAGTCCGTGCGCTCCCGAGGATCCTTTCCGTGAACAAGCTGTCGTTGTTTTCCAGTAGGCTCGTGGGCTATTAGAACACCATAGCTTTGCAAATTCGTACAAGAGCTTCACTGGTTCCCGCTGCGTACTGAATCGCTGCACGTTTTGCCCCTCCTGTTTCAATCGCCGTTTCACGGCGGGATATGGGTGCATTGCGCTCCTGACCTCTAATAATAATAATAATAATATAATAATAATAATAATAATAATAATAATAATAATAATAATAATAATAATAATAATAAAAATAATATATGGGGTTTTATATTCGATTATGTCTGACCAACGTGCCTATGTTCCACGCTTCATGGCATAGAAGCCTCACATTGTCATAAAGTTACTGCTACCGTTCAAAAAAAGGCGGAGAGGGGAGGAGTCACAGAATACGTATAACAGCAGCCACACCCTCCTTTTGGGACATTTTGCTACAACGAATAACGTCCCATGACTAACTTATAGCGGTATTAGTAGGCAAATTTCACTTAATAACGCATGGAGGAAATAAGTGTAAATTTAAGAGCTCGCTTTCTTTGTTAGACACAATATGAATGAGAACTAACAGAAAATGATGCCAATTAAAGCAAAGGGGACGTTATTAGAAGTCACTGTGATGTAAATCTCAAGGAGCGTCATTCGGCGTCGCTTGTTGCTGTTACGATGACTGTGGAGCACTCTTTTTGCTTGTTCGCATCACGTAGCACATCTTATCACGAGCTAGCAGCTGACAATGGCAGCTGATGGCTACTGCCACTGTCATCAGCTGGCA
>WOVY01013757.1:0-28004 GCA_013436015.1 Rhipicephalus annulatus
ATGTCTATAGCCTGTTGTACAGTCCGGTGTCACCAAGGAGAAGAAGAGCCACCTTGAAGACGTGGGTGTGCTGCCGTTCAGAAAATGAAGGTCCCTCTGTGTAACGGTAGGCAGACCCTGTGGACATATTGCGGCGAGCAAGGCGGCTCGTTGTGCTTGAAGCGCTCACACAACAGGTTCTCAATGATTTCTTTAACCCCGCATGCAGCTCACGTAAGGCGCGAAGCTGGTATTAATTAGGCACGTGGCAAAGACGAGGCGGATGAAGGAGAGTGCACCGCACTCCCACTATCTTAGAGGAGCTAGCCTTGTCTTCCATTGTGGTCATGGTATAGAACCGTTGCTACTGTAAAAGCATACGTGAGACTTTATGTCTGGTTTTACGATTGACTTCAACGTTCACATAAGCTAATAATAAGGTTGGATATTGCTGTTCTTGACGAGAATAACCCATTTACATGAGTGTTGGTTTATACTAAAAGTTTGACTAAATATACGCTTGTCAAAAATAACTTGCACCACAAAGGCACATATGCACGTCGAGTACCCACAGCCTAAACAAATTACGAATATTATAATTATTTTTCTACCAGTTAGATGGCGGTTTTTTGAATTTGCTCTCCAGCCATACCTTACAATTCATCAATTTTTTTCAAATCCTCCTTCAATGGTTACGACGACTGGAATAAAAATTAAATTACATTTTTATGTACGGTTTATGCCACTCAATTTCCCACATACGGGAATGCGGTCGCGTAACGTATGATTACTCACAATACCCAGAACTTCGCCGACTCATCATGATTCACTTCACCAAGACGCGGGCATTTTTTTTCACTCGTGCGATGCGGCAACCAATGAGTTTCCTAATTTACACTAGAGGGAATTCTGGCGCTAGTGTCTATGGGAGATGCAACGCACGGCGCTTCAGCGAGCATGGGAATGATGGGTAGTACACACATTTGTCTAATCTTCGCCCTTCTGGCCTGCTTTTGGCTTCGTGATGTGTTCGTGTGGCTTGGAGCTGTTTTGATCCCGAAACAAAAATCATCAAATGTTAGTGGTTGCGCTTCCTCATCTTATTCTTTTAGACTTACCTTTCCAAATCGGGTCATACGTTCAGAAGGGTAAATGACACTTCAAAAGAATAAAGGACATTAAAAAATACAAAAAAGTTTTTACGAAATGAAATTCTTTACGAGGTATTATTCGAACTCACTGTTTCACCTTTGTCCCTTTTAGTATACCAACCATTGAGGAGTGAGGTGCACTGAAATTGTGTTAACACCCGTGCGCTATATAGGTACTATCACACATAGCAACTGTATGCCCCAGCCAGAACAATTTCATTATGAAAAGAATCGTGAGAACTAAAAATGCAAACACGCATAACAACGAACATAATCAATGGCTGCGTAAAGGGGACAAAGTATATATACGTAACGGCTACAAAATACTGCCGCAACTGAGCATTCTACTTGAATATGCAATAAATGCTAGCAGTACACCACCTGCATATGGTACTACTCGGCCCAAAGGTTTATATCCGGCCATTGCGCTTCTCTTAGCATTGTAATCGCACACGTTGAAAGTAAAATCAAGATACTGCGAGCATTTGCTTCAGATAATACATACTAATTACTGTCCACCACGGTTGAGCAGTTGTTATGGTGCTCGGCGGCCTGATTGAAAGTCGCTGGTTCGATCTCGGCTACGGGGGTCGTATGAGGTTAAATGGTAGAGACCCGTGTACTGTGCGTTGCCAGTAGACGTGCGTGAAACACGCTAAATGGTCCAAAATTTCCGGAGCTCTTCATCGAGTCTTCTCTCACAATAAAATAATGAATTTGGTACACAAGACCCAACACCACATATTATATAATAATAATAATAATAATAATAATAATAATAATAATAATAATAATAATAATAATAATAATAATAATAATAATAATAATAATAATAATAATAATAATAATAATAATAATAATAATAATATAATAATATTATTATTAATATTATTATTATTATTAATAATATTATTATTATTATTATTATTATTATTATTATTATTATTATTATTATTTTACCGTTATTGTTACTAATAATATCCACCCGGCACGGTGGTCTAGTGGCTAAAGCACTCGGCTGCTGACCCGCAGGTCACACGATCGATTCCTGGTCGTGGTGGCCGCATTCTCGATGGAGGCGAAAATTCTTGAGGCCTGTGTGCTAAAATCGGGTGCACGGTAAACAACCCCAAGTGGTCGAAATTTCCAGAACCCTCTACTACGGCGTCTCTCATAATCTCATGGTGGTTCTAAAACGTAAAGGCCCAGCAATTATTATTATCACCTATACAGTAATCGTTGTAGAAGGAGACATAAATACATAGTGTGCACGTGCGTCACGCAGCGCCCTTTCGTCACTCCCGAAATGCGCCACTGACATGCCCGGGTACCTATTGACTCCATCGCCTACCGCTGCCGTGTTGTCTCCTCATGCTTGCGCCCGTTTAGTTTTGCCTCACGATGCAAGTTTGAGGGCTGCTAGTGAGGTGAGTTGATTTAGTAGCCCCCGAAGAGGGAGCAGAGCATCGAAGTGTTTCTTCGCCGAAAGGTATTACCTAAAATTGAGAACGCACATTGCGATTTTCCGTAAAGTACCGGCGTGTTTGGCTGCCGCGGATTAACAAAAAAACTACTTGAAGAAACTCGGTGACTGTTTGCATCTTCAGGTGCAACTTCATTTCGGGTAAGTGCCATAGCCAAGCACTTACCTGCAAACAGAGATAGCTTACCAAGATACTGTACATAAAAACTTGTCCGTGACCACTGCGTGCACAATCAGCGTACGTGTCAGGGAGGCGGTTAAAATCATTATGACGATCGCGTAAATAAAAATATTGCATTGAACAAACTGTGCAAAATGGATGCGAAACAATATTACTTCACTTTGAAGTATAGCGGATCGGTTCGAGGTGGGTGGGGAGGTGAGGATTTTGAAAAATTGGACAATTAATTCCGTAACGCGGTCTCCAGTATTTTAAGAGACTACAGTCTACATTGGTGTACAAAAAAGTAAAATAAAAGGAGAAAAATATATCAGAACATACGTGAAAAAAAAGTGATGACCGCCATTACCACGGCACGCACCACGCGAAGTCTCTATCGGCGTCGCATTATATTTTCCTCGGCTGTTTCCACAAATTTCAATCAAAGAGGCTCAACATCAGCACTGTTTAAAGCACTTGATTGGGGGGGGGCACTGCTATTTTGGTGGCGTGGGCCACAGCAATATAATATTATTTTTATTATATCTCTTGTAAATTTGCGTAGCTCTGCACGACTCGTTTTCAATGGGAGCTGCTGCGCTTCACTCATCCACTCTTAAAACTGTGGCTCGAGACACTTTGGGCTTTCACTTGTTCTTGGGCCACGCCATTTGTAGTGAAGGCGAGATATTGGGCTTTCGTAGGTCGTGGCGGGCAGCTGGTGTGCGCGGTGGCTGGTATACGTGTCGCATATCTTGATTTTCTGGTCTTGCATGGAGTGAACAAACGAGGCCTTCGTGATCTGATAAGTTCGTTAAAGTACGACAACAAAAAAACCACAATGCTTCCCTTTCAACATCGTACACAGCAACAGATGACGAGCCCCCAACAAACCGCGCTGCAGCACGCGAACTGCCGCAGGTACCCAGGAAGGTACCCGGGCTTGGCAGGTTAGGGCGACAATGGTGGAGTTGACATCACGTGAACACTATGTATACGGTATACTATCAGAGAAGTTTTGGCAAGGTTCTGCTTGGCGTCTCTCAACTTTTTCCTCTTGAGTAGCCGAATGTAAGCCGGTGTGTGCATCCGCGCCGGCACGCGTCTTTATAAACTACCGTGATACTCTAGTTGATGCATGTTCGTGTGCAGCCTGTTGCATTTTCTTAGGTAGTGCTCGCAAAGGTTGCACCTACACTTAACTGTTCATGAAGCTCGTTTAGTGAAAATATAACTTTCGGTGAGTGGAGGGAGAAGGTACGTTTATTTACAGAAAGGCAGAGAGGTCGGCCTGAGTGATAGCTTGCTCTAGCCTGCTACTCTACACTGGGGGAAGGGAAGGGGAAAATAAAGATTAATGGATGACGATGGTGAGTGAAATTCTAACTTTTGGTATACACCAGGAACATAGGTTGCCTCATGCGGCCTGAATCTGTGTATTTTAAGCCATTGGTTTATTCTGAACTGTTTTTCAGAACGAATATTTCATGGCCAAATGTGGCCAGTCTGCTTTACCTTAACTCACTTTACCTTACATTGCTTTACCTTACTGTGCGTGCATTAATTCAGTCATAAGTCGGCGCGTTCAAGCACCATCGATTTTACCCTGCTTGTTCCCACTATGTACTTTTTAAGGACCACCAAACTTCACGACCGCTTGTGAAAGAACTGTGCGAGGCCGTGCTGTGTAGTCTCGAGCTGACTATTTATGCTTCTCTTTCTTACTCCTCTTCTTTTCTGTCTCTTTCCGTTCTGTTATTCCCCTTTTCCCCCACCCCAAGTGTAGGGTAGCCAACCGAGCCAAGCTTGGTTAACCTCCCTTCCTCTCCTCTCTATTTATCTCTCTCTCTCTCTCTTTCCCACTATGCTTGTATTTTGATTTTATTCAATAAATCTTTTATGCACATTGCCCAATCTTGGTGTTGAAACTTTGCTAAACACTTTTACGTGTATGAATATTAAGAATAATTTATAGCACCACTTCCAATGAAATTTTCTGATTAATGACAAGCTTAACAGTATATTAAATAAGGTAAACTTTCTTGGCGTGCTCTACAGATGTTGACGAAATCTGTGGTATGTGCAGAATCAATATTTTATTTATCACTCAAAACTCGCGATAATGCTATAAATCATGATAAGCATGCATAAGTCACGCACGTGTTGCTGTTAAATTGTAAAATCGGACTTCGTATTTATTTGAAAATAACAAATATAGTCTAAGTTTTCATGCTGTTAGCACTGAAGGAAATATACAGATTCGAATATCAGTTTCATCAGATTTTATTGCTAAAATGCGGTCAATACTTTCCAAGATTTTGGTTCACGGAGATCGTTGCAGAAGCTTGCATCCTTTATAGGGATGGTGTGTGGTTCAAGATGGGTGCCTTATATGTTTTTTTTTTGCATTGACAGCCTTTGGTGCTTGAGAGAGGGGTACTGCCATTTTAGCCAACCAGAATCATTGAAACTGCTTACCATTATTTGGCAGCACACAACAGTGATTTATTGACACCAATTTATGACATAATAGGTATAATTGTCCCAATGTGAGTAGCTTGAAAAAAGCTACATTAGTTGTCTTTGAAACCAAATTCATGTTCAATAGTATAGGTTACCTGCAACGGATGCTTGATGAAAGTGCATATCATCATGTATGTGTTGAGGTATCATTGAATTTGCTTTCAATGTACTATGCACGAGTGCAATTCAAGCATGGTTTTGACACATCTGCAGTGGTAAAATTGCATTTTGTTTCATAAGGTTGCAACTGTGTTCGCCAAAAACATCAAGAAAGTTTTGCTTGTGACATCTCTAGTTTGTGTACATCCTGCTTGTTTTAAGACACAATGTTCCTAATCATTTTAAATATACTGACAAATTCAGTTTTTCTAAGAAACACATGCCACTAAATTGTTTTTTGGTGTTTCTATTGCAGCCTATGCATGCACCTCGTACGAAATGAGTGTGAAAGAATTCCGGACAAGCCTGTCATCAATGGTGGCTCGTGGAAAGTTGGCTACTCAATGTACAGCCACTGCGCATGACTTCTGTTTCTTATGGAAAGGGAACTTCCCTGAGCCACCTGGTTGCTGTATTCAAGTAGCTTGCATGTTCAGAATGTTCAATATTAAGCCTTTTGTTTTTCTTTAAAAAAGTCAGTGCTGTAAGTTGTGAGTGTAAAAGCCACCTCTGCAGATAGCTAAATATTCAGGGGAACACAATGTGCAACAATAACTATCACTGTCAGCTATGCCCTTGAAAAAGATGCAATAATGAAGTTATTAGTGACTGCAGCAGGTGGCCATGCACGTATTGAAATTTTGAGCCAGACATATTTCTACATAGGTCCAAAGTATTATGGCGTGCCTGTGCTCAGATATTCAGCTGGAAAGTATAGTTGTGACTTGTATCGTTATGTATGCAGGAGAGTTGGCACTAGCGCACAGCTACTACTCCTTGAGGTGCCACATATAATCTGATCATGGATCGCATTATAATGGATCGAAGCATTATAATGGTTACCTTTTTACTACCGGCTGGAATAGCGAGCACTGACTGCTTGTTTCACTAGTGAGTAATGTTTTGGTGATCTTCGCTGCCTTACATGCGTAATCATGAAAAACACAATGAACTTCCGATTGAAATATCTCAGAGCATAGACATGCTCAAAGAATTTTTCCGAGTGGGAGTGCCTAGAAACACGACTGCCACAAACTGTTCTATGCAAACATACCCACTAATTTTAGGCACCAAAATTTCGGTATTCTCAGTTGATTGGGCAGCTGACAGCATTATTGTCTTACTTTGTGTTCTACTAGACACATAACTCATCTGCAAAAGCAGTTTTCTGTTCTTAAGGCTGAATTTTATTACAAGCACAAAGCATGTCTCTGAATGTGTCAGTGCTGCTTTCTAAGGTTTTATGTCATGTTTAATTTATGTGTAATCTGCATTTCACTTTAAATTGAACTCTTTGCATTGCAATAAGACTGTAGCAGATCAGTGGTTTTATTTTTACTGTAATGTTGACTGAATAAGTTTTTATTGTTATTGTAACATTATTCCATTGTCTTCTCGAATTCAATGCCGTAAGTGAAATCAAGTGATTTTCTACTGTCATACTTATTCATACCTAACTTTGCCAATACCTAATCATTTTTTGATATATGAGTGATACCTAACCGTGTTTAACATTGTTAATGATGACTAACAATGCATTCTGGAATGCTGTAGCATTTTTAACTTCACTGTGTCTTTTTTTAGTATTTTGTGTTGGCATTAGAATTGGGAGTGTTGCTAAAATCACAATTTGATTGTTAAACAGATTTGCGGTGAAACCCATTAATTTCAACTACTCATGATGTTAACATACCTACATTTTGGTGTGAGAAAAAATTACTTGTTTCAACTGCTACTTTTTGGCTGTAACAAATTTTCTACCTCTAAATATTTGTTACTGGGCCAATGTGTTTGCTAAGTTAGCCTTCTAAATTTCGTTGCACTGATAGAAGTCTGCTCGAAGAGAACAGTTTGTGCCTTTTGTATGTGTGCCGGTCCCTGGACCAAGCATCTGGTCAGCCCTTCAATCGCTTTGTATAATTATAGTTACCATAAAGCATGCAAGTTTTGGGACAAAGTGTGCAGTCATTGTTATGTTTAATAAAGGTTACAAGTATGCAACAAGATTTGTTGAAATTTTGCATTTACTTTTGGATGTGCAGTATAATGCATTCCAGGTAACACCAGAAAAATAATGAGTTGACGTTTAAAAGCCTGTCTTGACTCCAAGCAAAACAGATTATTGTCATGATAGATGGCAGTAACTAATTAATTTTTTCAACAGTTATGGCACCTATTTTGCTGATTAGAATAGTGCCAGGAATAATTTGATGTCAAATTATGTTGCTGTTCCTACTTGTCCCTCTCGACAGTGAGCAGCTAAATGCACCGATTGTAAAACGCTGACATGGTGCAGCAAATTAACCACGGGAAACGTTAAATTCAAGCTGGTTTGCATAAAAAATAAATGTGTAAAAAAAGGTGTTAAAAGATCTAGCAAAAGTCTTTTTAGAATCTTGGAAAGAAGTTTTACTAGGCTTCTGATAGTAAAAGTATAGTAGACGTTTACAAAGGTTCCTTAAAAAGATCTAGAAAGACGTTTTTCAGACTTCTTGCTAGAAGTTTTCTAGCCGTATAATAACGTGGCGTTAGCACAGTTACAGGAGGTTTTCAAGCTGCTTAGGTTTAAATAACATCTCAACAAGACTTCCTATATACCTTTGGACTATCCTTTTAGGACATTTACCAGAATTTTTTTAGCTTTTCTTATGTTTCGTGGGAATGAGATAGTCTTCTGTCTGGAGAGGGGAATAAAACGTTCAGTCGACGTTCTGCGCGAAATATTGGGGGGAACAGGCACTGCGTGAGATTTGTGTGCCATCTATCAGTGATTGAAAGAAACAAAGCTTTTCTAGAACGCAACGCCACTGGTAGGGTTGGCAACTTCAGCAGCACCATGTAGTTTTTAACACCCGCTTTTAGTTAACATTCGCTTTTTTGTTCATAGTGTCGCGTTGTCATGCGCCCCGTAATAAGCACTGCAGTCTTTAGAATTACGTATCTATGCGATTTAGAAATAAAGTAACACACTAGCTAATGATGACGTAATGATGTAGCGCCCAAATGTACGTACCATTTTTTTTATTGACAATGTTCACTAGTAGGAACGCTACCAGGAAAAGAACATGATTGGTCGTTCAGAAACGGGTCAAATTTGCGCTGTTGGAGCTGAATCAATTTAAAGGCACACAGAAAGAAAGACGGACACACACAGACAGACCGATATTTCTGCTATGAATTATACCAAGGAAGACTGTCGTCTTTAAGAAGATACTTCTAAATTTTTTTGCGGTGCATTACGGTGTTCGAGACACACCAGTGCTCGGAATAGTGACAAAGGGCACAATGAAATTCCTTCCAGTATTAGGCACTCTCCCCTCGCAGCCTGTGAACCTAAGCCATCCGTTTCTACACAGCTGGTTATGTGCGGCGTTGCTTATTCAAGGACACGGGCATGGTCCCCACCTGCGGAGACAGCAAGTGTAAAGAATTGGTTGTGAAACGAAAGTTCATTTCGCTTACACTTAGGTTGACGATAAGAAATTAATTTCATTCAAAGCTCTCTACTACGATGTATCATCTAGTGAAATTGTGTTTTTTTTTGCAAGTTAAATAGCAAAATTCTTTCCTTTATTGGATGAGTTCATGTGACTGTTTCTTGGGGACTGGCTGCTGCAGTCCTTTAGGTGCGTACGTCACCGCATCTTGAGCCACAAGTTCTCGGAAGGCAAACCACAGCCCGACGTAATCCTTAAAGAAAAAACAGGGTGACAGGGGGGGGGGGGGGGGGACTGGCACCAATTAATTACAAAAGGCTACATACTTCTCCATACATTGTGACTATATAGCACAAAGGTACACTAAGAAGAATTTTTTTGTGTGCTATTTAACCCCGACACTCTATCAAATAACCTAGTGTACACAACGTCAAGCAGATGCTGCCTTAGCGCTAGATAAGAATAATAATGATATAGATAGATATGTGGGGTTTAACGTCCCCAAAACCACCTTATGATTATGAGAGACGCCGTAGTGGAGGGCTCCGGAAATTTCGACCACCTGGGGTTTTTTAACGTGCGCCCAAATCTGACACACGAGCCTACAAAGAATAATAATGAGAATAAGCAGAAGATGGTGACAAAGGAAGTATAGAGCATGTCAGTAATAATTGTAGCGTGAAAAAAAGTGCACTAAAAGACGAGTTGCTGCTGGCAGGAACTGGACCTGGAACCTTCAAATGACGCGCCCGATACTCTACCAACTCAGTTACAGTAGAGGTCATCCCCACGTCCAAATTATGTGATATAAATGTACGTTTAGACGTGAGAGTATTAGTCAGCGCTGATAGGAGCCAAGATGGCAAATGTGAAGCTCTTCTTCTCACCTGTTGACGTCCCTACAACACGTGTTAATCTCACGTCGCACCCCGCCGATGTGGTTGAAAGTTTGCACGTGTACTCCGATTCTTTGATTGTTTATTGAATAATGCCAGTGACATCAGCATGGGGATTCATGGGACGGGCGATCGAAGCGCGACTTTGTGTGGAGAGAACAAACACTGAAAAGGAAATACCAAGTTTCATTCAAGGTCGAGTCAATCAATGAGTTTTACAGATGAGATTTCTTTTTCCCAACAATAATACATAGGGGTAATGAACAAAGAATGTATGACGGATTTTATTATCACGAAAAATATTTTTTTCTAGCGCCCTCTGCCCTCGCAATTATTACTGAGTGCAGCCCTTGCACTACATTGGTGCATATGGCAAGGCCCGCTCGTAACATTCGTCTTCGAAGACACACCCTCTCACGTGTTTTACCCCCGTATTCTAGAACCTCCCTTCACTCAACGCTTCGCATTCACTTCAGAAAGCTGATGGGAGCGCCATCTTTAGGCACGGGAAGTCACTGCGTATCAGCGATAGTTTGATGCTATTCTTGAGTAACGCAGCGTCATTTTCAGTCGAGTGGTGGCGCAGTGCTGAACTCTGTCAAGTGGAGGATGAAAGTCGAGCGGAGGAGCGTTTTGTGAATATGGTGTTAGTGTTGTGCGCTTGCTTGCGCACTCTGTTGTGCACGATATTGTTAGGTGCGTTTTATCCTTGGTGAACGTCTTCAGTGCAGTTTCGATCCAGCAGCGGAACGATGCGAATTACATTGAACGCTGAGAGCTTAGGTCGGTAGCTGCGGGAACGATGTGCTGTGCGAGGATGCAGCAGCAACAAACGTATGCCTGGTGACCCATGTCTTTTAGATAAGAAACAAGGACAATAGCTCGGAATGCATTGCTAGATGATTTTCATCCATGAGTATTTCTACATCCCGGTTTCCACTTGAGCAAGGAGTGTCTACTATTGGCGTTATTGGTGAGCAGATTGCCAAGTTACCTATTACGGCACAATTCGCGTGTCCTCATTCCCATACGTAGCGGTAATTATACTGGAGCATAATGAAAAAAAAACACAGAAAACATAACGCAGGGAGTGTGTGCGCCAGATTTTTTTTGTTTTTATTACCATTTTTTGCAGTGTAATAAATTTTAGTTATTGTGATCCTTGAACAAACTAAAATGTAATCAATTTGGCGTGACTACGCGTCATTTCTTTCTGTCAAACAGAAATCACAAGCATTGTGCATGCTAAAGAACCTGCGTATGTGTGAAACAAGTGAACCACGCTGCAGATATCACATGCATACGCTGCTACGCTATTGGTGGCTTTAATTCATCGGCGCAAATGAGAAGAATAGGTTTCCTTGTAAAACCGAGACAAAGTGAGCGGTATTACACTTAACGTCACTATTTAGCCTTGAGTCCGCATTTAATTAGCTGGCGTTAACAAGAAGCGCACTTGCTGATGACTCAGCGGTGATTGCCTTATTAGCGCGAGCCCTTAGCGATCAGGGGCCCATGAAAAGTAATTTGTGATAAAATTTCTCGCTAGTGAACACAAAATGACGTAACTTGTTTACCAGCTATTGCGTCACATCAGCCTTATTTTTTGTTCTGTCGGAATGTTCCCTCCTCAAAAAAGTGGCGCTAAGTCCCATGAGCAGCTGATTAGCCCCCCGTTTTCTGAACGTATGGGCTTCTATGGAGCTTTCGCTTTCACTCTATATATACCTTGGAGATTCTGCGCTGTGATGTTCATTTTTCGTATCGTTTCCGAGAGGGCGCTGGCACATAGACATGCGTCCTCTTTTCACACCTCCCCATTCAGGCCCAACGTTTCTAGTCTAGAAACGTCGTTCTAGCCACCCTAGCGCGTCTTTCCTTCGCTGTGCGGCGCTCTTTCTTTCAGTCGAAAGAAGCTGAAACCGATATGTGTAGAATTGGCATGATTAAGAAGTCCGCACTAGAGATATATCGAACTTTTATGCAGGAAATTGCCAAAAAAGGGTCTATGATAATAATCGGAGTTTTCCCTACTGTTTGAGGCCAGGACAGGAGTATTGCGAACCAAGACATATCGGGTCGAATACGAAGGGGTAGACACGGTATGCAGTGCATGCGGAGAGGAGGAGGAAACTGCCGAACACTTGATAATATTCTGTAAAGGGCTTCACCCTATAGTTCTGGAAGATGCCGCAGAGTTTTTTCGAAGCACTGGGGTTTAGGGACCGGGAGGGCAAGACAGACTTTGAGCGGGTAGAATTAAATAGAAGGAGGTTATCTGATTGGTAGCTAAAGTCGAGGCACGAGTGAAAATTAAACCATTCACTGCAAAGTACCTATCCTATACTTCACTATTTAAAGAGAAAAAGAAAGATAAATCTAATTGGTGGTTACACTAAATATTACGGCTAGGTGGCGATAGCTGCCACCCAATCCAAAGGGTACAGCCACATCAATTCATCCATCCAGCGTGGAATATGGTGGTTGCGTGAAGGTACGCTAGATGCCGTTGGCGGCGCAGCGGCTCTCCGATTGGATAATGCGCGAGCTATTATTACCTGCTGGATCATCATCGTGTGCGCTTGCCGGATCGCGTTGCATAGAAGACGAAGAAGGCCACGTGCGAAAGACTGCTGCAGCTCGTGCTCGTTTGCCGAACTCCACCAGAAACAGGGGAACATGCATAGACGTTGTCTTAGCAAACCTTAAAGTCACGCCCTTGCGAGAACCTCGATCGCTTCATTTTACCCAGCACAAAACCGCAATATTTAAGGTGAAATAACAAATGATCGTTCAAGTTTGAATACAGTTTCACACACACTATCGCTGTGATTATTGCTGGGCGAAACCACTGAAGATTTCACGTTAGCTATGATTGCTGAACGAGCTCCGCTCCAGAATCTCCATCATTCACTCCGTGAGTTTGCTGTGATTTTTTTCTTCATTATTTATTTGTCGCCTTTGTTCACTAAGCGAAATGGATTGGGTGCAGGCCATTTTATACAGGCCCATGGCAGCGATAGTACAGCATCAGATAAACCTTGAGTGAAACCGTCGCGCGAAAACAGAACCAGACCCAGCTGTGGCGCATGCGCAGCAAAAAGAGGCGGCACTAGTGTGGACGGCGAAGCGAAGGAGAGGGGTAGGACGATGACACCTAGATATTTTCAGGCCTGCTCACAGCTCCCCTGCCGCGAGCTGTGACATCCATCCACTTTGATCGTCATATGTCGCTTCACAGGCGTGGCTACGCTTTCCCACGCCACTCGAAAGCGATAGAATGCCAAGCATGACGAACGCTTTCGTGGCATGCTGGTGTGATTGTTGGCGACGGGAGACAATCGTGTTTTTCAGTGTCTGGGAACCGCGACGTGTATATGCGATGCGCGTTGTGCAATGAATATTCGCACAGCCAACGCCTCCTGTAGTAGGGTGCCTGACGATTGGCTCGTGTTGCCAGCGGAGTCGTCTAGCCTTCAGTTTTGAGCAAGCGCCGCGAAGTGGCACTCGCGACTCACACTATTATCACGACGTTTTTTACTTGTGGCCCCCAGGGGCGTGTCACTCGAGCGTTAATAGAGATTTGCAACTATACACGACTATTTCGGAGGCAATGCAAAATGTCGAGTTGTCGCACCGTCCACCACAGGTGACGTTAAATACCGAGAATAATCGAAAATAAAGGAGGGAAAGGGTGTGGCACCTGTTTTCATTCTCACGCGGCAGTCATCTAAATAGAGGGGGCGTTGGCATAGCCTACAGCTGCCAATCCGCATGATGGCGTGATGCTGCGTGGCGAATAGTCACGGCAAACTACGACAATGAACCGAAGGAGTGAGTGTTCTCGTTTTTTTTACGAACGACCGATGAGCGAATGAAACGGGGGGTGCCGTTCGTCGAGAGGATGTCGACAAGCATTCTCTTCTTGACTCGAAGGTGCGTGTGCATCTGTATACTACATACTTTTATGGTGTTCTTGTGGCACCATCTTCAACTTCTTTCGTTCTTGCTTTAAAATCGCGTGTGCTACTAACTTGTTATTGGAAGCCGCGAGATTGAAACCGTAAACGCACGTGGCAGCACTTTTTTTTTCAGGATCGGCAAAACATTTTTGCTATTTGCGAATAACAGTGCGGGCTTCTTGTAATACTTCTGTTTACTTGGCTAAAAAAGAAAAAAACAAAGGATTGCATGGTGCGTTGCTTCTTGCGTAAGTTTTGTTCATAGTATTTTCTTACCGGTGTTCCATTTACTTTATTGAGATATTATATTTTTGCGCCGTCTCACCAGCACCTTAGCATAATACGTTTTCTTGAAATTTGTACTGATGTGAATTCAGCTGAGTTTAGATGCCTGTACGGTAAAGCACTTTCTTGAATGGCTTTCATCTGTGTGAGCACCACGTAAAGCCTGCAGCATTTTAAGAATCAGCAGGGCAGTAGAAACTCCCATGTTGGCCACAGGGCTTACTCTAGACGCAGTGGCAGCAATTTTTCCTAATTCTCAAAGTTATAGGAGTGTATACGCGCCAGTGTGAGACGGGCTACAGCAACAGAGGGAATGCCGCTTCTTGTGTCCGTCATATTTTTGTGAAACAAAATTTTTCAATATCTGTTGAAATGGTAATAAATAACCTTGAAATTCTGCCGTAAAACACACTTGTGGAAGCAGCGAACACTCTCCTTAGTAACTACGCCTTTACCAAGACATAATCTCAAGAGTAAAGTATTGTGAACTCCGCAAAGAAGACTGCAGAAACTTGGCAAATGTGTAGCGACAGTTTCTACGCGATCTTTAGGATAGCCTGTTATATATATATATATATATATATATATATATATATATATATATATATATATATATATATATATATATATATATGTGCGTGCATGCGCTCGTGTGTGTGTGTGTGTGTGTATGCGTGTAAGTAAAGAATAAAGATTGAATAGTATTTACCTAAATAATTTCGTCACTTCATTGATTGATTAATTTGTGGGGTTTAACGTCCCAAAACCACCGTATGATTATGAGAGACGCCGTAGTGGTGGGTTCCGGAAATTTCGACCACCTGGGGTTCTTTAACGTGCACCTAATTCTGAGCACACGCGCCTACAACATTTCCGCCTTCATCGTAAATGCAGCCGCTGCAGCCTGGATTCGATCCCGTGACCTGCGGGTCAGAAGCCGAGTACCATAGCCACTAGACCACCGTGGCGGGGCTTTCATCACTTCGTTGGGCTATTGAATTCTGCTTCTATAAATCTACCACAATTTCATAGCGCACAATCTTTTCTGACTTTTCGTGGGATAACAAAAGGCTTACGATAAATCGCCAAATACTTTAAACGCAATACATTACATAAACGAGCGCCTTTAAAGACGCAAAAGGCAGAATAAAACAGTTACGCTGGTGAAACCCGCCGCAAACGCTTTTATTAACGGGAGGTGATGGTAACAATAGATTCACAGTCTCCCCTACTCACACTCACTCGGTCAAAGCGAGTGGCATTACTGCTGCACTGCGCAGGCCTGAAAATGTTTTTTTTTTAAAGGCATTGGGTGGGGTTGGCTATAAGCTGCGTTTCATGAAAAATAAAAATGTAGCTTGCGGTGGCCACTCCGCTGGCAGGCCTTTCTTTTACTGTCGACCCTTGGACGCTAGCTTCTATATTGATGATAATTGATATGTGGGGTTTAGCGTCCCAAAACCACCTTATGATTATGAGAGACGCCGTAGTGGAGGGCTCTGGAAGTTTCGACTTCCTGGGGTTTTTTAACGTGCACCCAAATCTGAGCACACGGGCCTACAACATTTCCGCCTCCATCGGAAATGCAGCCGGGATTTGATCCCGCGACGTGCGGGTCAGCAGCCGAGTGCCTTAACCACTTGACCACCACGGTGGGGCCTCTAGCTTTATATCAAATGGAGGTTGCTGTTTCGTAACCAAAAAAATGAGAGACAATCGTATTACGCAGGGCTATAGGGGAATGATCACCGTGTTAAAATTTTGTGACAGTCCAGTCAGTTCGGGCTCGATTTTTTTTCAGCTATTGTTTTGGTTTCTGCTTGTGTGGGAGAAGTACAAACTGTTTTTGTAATTTCTTCGTGCTCTTGATATTGTTTATGTTTAGCTATCAATGCCGAGGCACCAGCTTCTACTACAATTTACCCAAGTGCTATCGCGTTCTCTATAAAATTAAGTACGTACACACAACTTGAACTCTGCACATTCTATGATTTTCCGTGTGAATAAAAAATAAACAGTTAGGCAACAAGTCAAGAAAAATAGTCTTCTTTATGACATATGGTCTACGTATTCTTGCTTACTGCTTTTTTCAACGCATATGATGGCCTTTGAGGTATTCCATTTTTCAGCCCATCTTAGGTCTTAGTGGACCTGTAAAAGAGAGCAGGAAAATATTTCATCGGTCCCTTAGGTTTGAAGGAAAATGTTCCAGCGTGGCGAACCTATATTTATCATTGCGCTTTACACTGGAGAAATACATACATTTGAAGTTTGTCGAGGCTAATAAATAACACTAATGGTGCAAACAAAGTACCATTAGTCATACTGTTCCGTTCACTTTAATGGTTGGGGTAGAACGTATGGAAGCACAGCAGAACAAACACAAGAGTGTGAGTCATGTAAACAATATTGGCATTAGACACGGACTGAAAATTCACTGACACAAAATGACGAAAATGCACGGATATGCGTCGGCTCGCAGTGAATGTCTCAACCTGAACGTCAGGAAATGAACAACAGTGCACGTAGAATTTAATGTTTCAAAGTACCAGTGAATGTGTATTGCAAGCACCGTTGTCAAGTGCCCTCTACGTCCTAATTATTGCATTAGTGAGTTGGCGAAGGGCTCCCTATGCGTCTGTAGGACGACAGACAAACCTACGCAGCTGTTCACTTTGTTGACGCTTCTCTTGCTGGTGATTATTCATGCCAAAGTGGTTTATAATTGGCAGGCCTTTGAAACATCTAATCTTTACTCAATTCACCTTTTCTGAAGCCTGCCGCAATTATACTCTTCTACTATGCAATATATGATACGTCAACGAGACTCTTTCTAGTACATAAAATTTAAATGGTTCTTTAAAGCAGTTTTTACACATGATTGCCATGCATACGGCCTGAATTAGATCCTGCATCGTGCCTCAAAATTCTTATTATTTAATTTTTTTGGAACTTTTATAAAGTTTTCTGTCACGAAGAAGATAATAATTTTGCGCTCACAACCAACGACTCCCACGAAGATACCGACAGTGACACTGTCACCGACGCTTGAATTTCTCCGAAATGAGCTCAATAAAGCATAGCCTTAAATACCATTGCGTACGTACCAACCCTTTCCTACATGCGCCACACACCCATACGCTGCGCGCCTAGGTATACAGCTATCAGACACCTGTTATTGATAATTTATATCGACACAGGAACGGCGAGAACAGGTATTGGTAGAATATCAATGCGAGAGTTTAGAAAAAGTGGCATCGGACGTGGTGCCACAAAAAATGACGAGACGAAACATCAGAGCCCCGGCAGAAATCGAACCCAAGCATTCGGTGTGGCAATCAAGTATTCTACCACAGCTCTACGCCACCTCTCTTGGAAACGTTTTCGGAAAAAAATACCCCATGCACGCCTAATTATTCATTAAACAAACACAATAAAAGTATTAAACAAACTTGATTATACCATGATACAAACATGCCCAACTTGCATTCTTTTTGGGTGTAATTTTGGTGAAACTGCAATTGTGGTTTGAGTGCCGGCTATATAATTTCATAAATATTCCATATAATTTCATGATTCAGGTACCATGGTGGGTTAACGTCAATTGTATATTTAAAAGCCATCCACTGACGATGGTCTGTGTAGCACCTTCCAAGACTACCATTCTCACAAGCAAGAGCATTGCATAGCAGCGTACCACTTTAGGTGTAGGTAATTACCTAAGAACTTTGGCATAAATACTAAAGTTATTCAGTAATATGCCTGTTGCTGTTGGCATCGTAAAGGAGCCGTAAGCTCGTTCTATAAACACACTGTTCAAAAAATGACTCATACAACATTTGTACTTATATTGAGCCCCATTTCGTAACGTTTACCTCAATAAAAAGTTACACTTCTATCCTTCCTACAGCATGCTTCGCATAACAACTTTCAAGGTGCGTCGGATCTGCCAAACTTTGTGTTTTTGATGCTGTTTATAGCCATGGGGAACTCTGTGGTAGTAAACCCGCTGTCCACGCAAAACGCCTGCGTTCACCTTTCATTGGATCCCCCTATTTTATATAGTTTATTTTATTTGCATTTTTCTCAATTTTTCGCTTTCTAAGAAGAATTATCTTTCGCTCACAACCAACCACGCTGACACTTCCTACTACGCTGACACAGGAATTTCTGCGGAATGAGGTATTTTAGGCTAGCGCGTCATAATAAAAATAAAAAAATGGTTCTTGTATTAAGCACTGGTACAGATTTACGCATACACATTTTCGAACACAGACTTACGCCAGCACATTTCCTTGCACTTTAGTTCAGATAAAAAGTAGTTGCCACCTAGAGTACGCCGTCGGTGATGAAACGGTCTGCAGTTGTTTTGTTTTGGGTCATAATACCATCGGTGGGTGGCAGGTCGACAACCATCAATAGCAGACATCCGCTTGCACTCTTGCAAGCCATTTTTAGCAGCGAGCTCTGAAAAAAATATTTCGCCTCAGTTCAACACTCAAACATGTCCGCATGCGCAGGGACAGTGTGGTGCATTAGCACATGAAGACGCATGCACTTATGAACCGCTGATATAAAAGTCGTCTGTTTGTAAGCTGCCTTGGTTATCAGCGCTGTAACTTGAGGATGAACTATGACTCGCATAATAGCAAGTGAAAATTAAGCACTATTTATTTCAGGCTGCTTCGACTTGCATACGTATGCTTAGGCAACAATAAAAACATTGAGCATCTGTAGCAGTTTATCCTTTTTTCAACTATCGAGCTACCCAAACAAACACACACACGCACACGAGTAGGCATATATATATATATTTATATATATATATATATATATATATATATATATATATATATATATATATATATATATATATATATATACATTCGTAAAACAAGTGCTTTATATACATAGTCGGGTATTTCGAAAACCGTTACCAAAGTCCGAAAAAATCAAGGCGTTTCGGCATTTGCTCGATACCTTAACAATTACTTCTCCCCTGCCACCACAATAATTAGATGGCTGAATGGATCATGTGAGATGGCAATCACAAATATAAATAATTCACTTTTAATCAGTGGAGTAAGGCGGTTATGGGAAATGGGTGAATCGAAGTCTTTCACTCGAAAAGCCCATGACAACTTTCAAATTTTGAAAAGCGCCCTTTAGTTATAATTGCGAAGTAGAAAAATTCAATGAAGTGTTGCGGCGAAAATCGGAACAGAAACACCCAAAAGGGCCCCTTCTATGTTCATATGAGACACCCAAAATAAGAGAGTGTCGTTATACCAACTACTTGGCATGTCTTTTCCGTGTTGGTGTGAGGGCTTCGCTTTCAATGATACCATGCATCAGTCACATACATAAAGTACGTGTAATAATGACGTGTAAGAATCTGATGGCTTGTACTGTCGTGTCAAAACTGCGGTAAGGCGTTTTCCATAGCTTTCGCTATCCTACAACATCTACTGCAAGAGATGTTGCGAAGTGCGACTGAATTTTTTTCAATAACTTTCTTCTCATTTGAGCAAATAGCTTGAATTACCGTTGAATTGTTGCAAATTGCAGTGCGTTTCTTAAAATAAAATTCACGTAATATTACGATGATATAGAACTACAAAGTTTGAGCTTCGGATGTTGGCAATGTTCTGATTTTGCGGTAAGTTGAGGCCAAGAGTTTAATATATACATGTATGCATGTGTGGCTGCATACAACGCCACTATTAGCGTCACCGACCCGGACAGCGTCGTGTAGCCCATTTCACTTCAACCACCGTAGAAGGAAGCGTAGCACGATTGCCTCAGTGTCTGGGAGGGCGCGAAAGGGAGCGGGATGGGTACGCTCCGCACGTGATGTGTAGATATGCGCACAAAAGATCTGTAGAGCTTCAGTGTGTGCGGTAATGGAAAACAACGGATGAGGACACTTGCGCACGTAACTAGGGACCTTAGGTGCACGTAGAGGAATGAGCCGTAGTGGTGACCTTCGAAGGCGTAGAAGAAAGGAAGAGGTCGTTGCGTGTGTGAGTGATTTCATATGAAAAGAAGAGAAAAGCGAGCCCCGTAACTGCTTCACAGGAGGAGGACACCTCAACAGTAGCTCACGAGGGGGTGGAGGTAAAGGAGGGATTAAAGGGATATGATTAAAAGTTAATGAGATAAAGGGGAAGGACAGAAGTGAGGCGCAGGGACAGCGAACGACTGAAGACGACGGAATTAAAGAGGAGATAGGAAAGATGTACCCGGTACGCAGGAGTCCGAGGACGGGCACCACTCGGCGAGAGCTCCTGTCGGCGTCAGGAAGACGGCGTAGGGCGAGCCCAGTCGGCCAGAGCTGCGCTGTCTTCGGAGATTCGCGGGGGCACAACCGGTCGGCACGAAATCCAGAGAGCGAGTCGCGGTTGCGTTGAGAGGAAAGGAAGATTGATACAGTGCTGGGTGTTGACGCAGTCAGGTTACCGGGCCAGAGTGTCGACGGCTGTGACGCGGTCCATGCGTTGTTGCGACGGGCTCAACACGGCCGCTGACGTCCTCTGCCTGCACCACCTGTCTTCAGAAGAGCTCTTGTTTTGTGGTCAGCCTCCACAAGTATCAAGTAGCCTCTTCAAAGCCAGCCTTCGTGTATCTGGTCTGTACGCCACATCAACACATTTTGCAAAAAGTCCTCGACTCCCTCAACTACATGATGAGTCGGTGTCGAACCAGCGTGACTTTGTTTAAGACGCTTCTCTACTCATGGGCGTTTGTTATGTAGTTTGTTATGTAACTACATGTGCTTTCTCCCGTAACCACATGTAGTTACGGGAGAAACAGACGACAAGCAGACGACAAGCAGTCGACCGTTGCCTTCAGCGCTTAGTTCCACTCTCGCCCCTTTGGAGCTGTTGGAGCACCTCGAAACAAAATGATTATGAGTGTTTCAAGCCTTTCTACTACGTCACCCTTCGTGGTGGATTGAAAAGATGCTTACAGTAACTGACCGCTGGCAGGAGCGACTGGAACAGACTTGAGGCACCAGAAGTGAAACACTGGCGCGTAGAACGAGATTGACGCTTCGCTGCGACTACACGGCTACTGAGCGGGGCAATGAGAAATAAAAGTGAAGGTTAAGAATCTCACACTTCAATACAGGTAAGTCTTGGAAAAATTTTATCGAATGATGGAATAATGAAATTACTATTGTAGTAGCACGCAAATTTTTCGACGTTCGAGTGGTTCTTGCACGAATAACATTGCTTATAAAGGGCTCTATAGGTATACCGTACGCCGAGTTTGGTCAGTGGCATGTTTTACGGCACGCAGATGCCACCTGGGGCATTTAATATGACCCAAGATCGAAACGTATTAGCTGGGGGCGTCTAGCAGCGGTCTTTTAGTTGATCGAGATCAAGAAACTGATCCGGGTCGCCCTGATTGCGATTAAAAGTGCCCGTGTGACACCGGTATTAGTTTATTCTTTCTGTTCATATTTGCTTACTCTGTTCTCTTTGCGTATGTATGCCTTTCCACTGTAGGGTGGAATTTCCGCTGAAGCCGATCCATACATTGTATGTATTGTAACCACTGTAACCAGTGTATATCCACTGAATAGGGGGTTTCATTTATGCACTGCTTTATTTCTATATATGGTACCTGTGGACGCCATAACCGCATGCCTTAGTGATACAATCATCGGGGACCGCATGACGGTGGCCTTTACAGAGATGCCGTGGAGCCTGTCATCTCAGCACTGTCATTTCGTGTTCTTCACGCTCTCCTCACTGTCATCTTATTTCGTACTCTGCTGCGCTAGTTCACTCCTACTTCGTCCTCGTTTGATCTATCGTTTATGACAATGCCGATTCCACTGAAAGCAGGAATGGGTCTCTAATCTCCACTGTGAATAAATAGACGGACCTACGTCCCATGTTTGGGCCACGACAACGGTGCCTAATGTTTTGGCTCTTGACAGTTGTTACAGCATCACAGTAATTATATTATGCCACTGAAGCCACCATAGCTGGTGTGCTACGCGCACCACTCTGTGCAATGCAGACCTCGCGAACCAAGTGAAACGCAAACAGCCCTGCTCGTGAAAAACAAAGGCCTATAACGTAACATACGACATTGCATTACAATGGTGATACAGCCAATACAGCCGAGCAGCGGACGTTGACGAGCACTGAGGGCTCGCTTATTTTGAGACATGCTACGAACATTTTGCACAACCAATTTACTCGTGCCTTACCAGCTATGATAATTAAGGGCTAAGGTTTACTCTAGCCAGCTGAATCAGGGCTAAATTATAAGCATATATTGATTAATTCTGATGGGTTGTGTTGCCTAATAATGACTCTTTCGGAAGACAAGCTGGTTAGAGCTCATTAGTCAGGCATCAGGTTGCTGATGATGCAAAGTATGGGGTAAATGACAGCTAATTTAGTCAGGTATGCATAGCGAACAAATGGGCTGTTTAGAACTGCGTGAAAATGATTATAAATATCATGAGATTTTAAGTTGCTATATCTTAGTACGAACTCAGGGCAATCTCTGAAATATTTTAGGCAAACAGAGACAATAGTGCAATGAGACTTCCCTCAACGAGTTCGGCAAAGTGTTTACTCACGTTTGCTGGCCAGCAAGCACGAACTTTGCGATAAAAAACACACTTGGTGATCTACTGCACAGCTACGTTAGAAAGAGAAATGCAATTTCTGGTATGACATTGTAAATGCCATGACACATTTAATATGCGACACGTTCCTTTAAGCAGAGGTGCCAGGCAAAATCGTGGTATGGCTGACGGAGAAGCTGCGAAGTATAAAAGAATACACGAAGCAGTATCAAGATGACAGTCATAAAATTGAAACAAATGCAACGACACTGCTGAATATTGTTACGAGGTTGGTTGCTTTCTGAGCAAGATGTATTTGCAGAGTAAAAACTACAGGCAAGAGACACAATGGCTGATTGGCCCAGTCGCGCGCCTGTCAGTCGCACCTCTTCCTTTCTTCCTCTCCGTAGCAGGACCCCCGGGCGTTGGAGCGCCGTCTCGGCGAGAGTCCGGAGAAGTGCGACAGAAGTAGGGTTTCATGCGCGAAACATGGACAATGTCAACTAGTGACGAACTTGGTGACGTACTGGAGTGCAATGGCGCTATCTCGTAGGTTACGTCGCTAACTTGACGTAAGACTAGGTAGGGTCCGGCGTATCGGGACAAAAGTTTTTCGGAGAGACCTACACGGCGACACGGTGACCAGAGGAGCACGTGGTCACCTGGGGCAAACGTTATATTTCGATGCCGGTGGTCGTAGCGGGCTTTTTGCATATCCTGTGACTGGTGAGGCGAGACTGGGCAACTTGACGAGCCATGTGAGCCCGATCAATGGCTTCGCGCGCGTACTCGGAAGCAGATGGCACGAGAGGCAAGGTGGTTTCAAATGGCAATATGGGGTCGCGACCATATAAAAGATAAAAAGGCGAGAATCCCGCAGTGTCATGTCGAGAGGAGTTATATGCGAAGGTCACATAGGCCAACGTGGTATCCCAGTCTCGATGATCATCGGAGACGTACATCGAAAGCATCTCTGTGAGCGTGCGGTTGAGACGTTCAGTTAGGCCATTAGTTGTGGGTGGTAGGCGGTAGATAGCTTATGCGCTGTAGCACACGAGCGAAGGAGGTCATCGACAACTTTGGACAGGAAAGAGCGGCCGCGGTCCGTAAGCAGCTGTCGGGGTGCACCATGGTGTAAGATGACGTCATGAAGAAGAAAATCCGCGACGTCAGTGGCGCAACTGGTTGGCATGGCCTTTGTTATCGCGTAACGGGTCGCATAATCTGTGGCGACGGCAATCCATTTATTCCGAGTGTCGTCGTCGGAAAAGGGCCAAGAAGGTCGAGTCCCACGCGATGAAATGGTTCAGAGGGGACTTCAATTGGGTGAAGATATCCAGCTGGCAGCAAAGAAGGTCTTTCCGGCGCTGGCAGAGGTCGCAAGTGGCGACATATCGACGTACGCTGCGGTACAAATCCAGGCCAGAAAAATCGACGTCGCACGCGGTCGTATGTGCGGGAAACGCCGAGGTGTCCCGCTGTTGGTGCGTCGTGAAGTTGTTGAAGTATGGCAGGCCGTAGATGACGAGGGATGACAAGCAGAAGCTCAGGGCCTTCAGTGGTGACGTTGCGGCGGTAGAGGATGCCGTCATGCAGCACGAACATACGGGATTCAGCGTCATGTCGTCAGACTGGATGGCGTCGATGATAGTGCGCAATGACTCATCCCGTCGTTGTTCGATGCGCATATCGCTGACGTCTGTGAACGCCTTACTCTGCTCTCCAGGTCAGGCGCAACGGGATCAGGAGGATCTACCGGATATCGAGAAAGACAGTCTGCGTCCTTGTGCAAACGGCCAGACTTGTAGCTGACGCTAAACGAAAATTCCTGAAGCCTCAGAGCCCAGCGAGCCAGACGTCAGTCGGGTCCTTCAGAGAAGTCAGCCAACAGAGGGCGTGGTGGTCCGTAACGACAGTGAAAATGCGACCATATAAATATGGCCGAAACTTGGCGACGGCCCAAACTAAAGCTAGACACTCTCTCTCGGTGATGGAATAATTCATCTCCTGGGGAGAAAGCAGGCGACTGGCGTAAGCTATCACGCACTGTCTACCGTGGTGCCGCTGAGCGAGAACTGCGCCGATACCGTGGCCACTGGCGTCGGTGCGAACCTCTGTGGCAGCAGAAGGATTAAAGTGGGCAAGTATGGGGGGCGTAGTTAGGTAGCCGATGAGAGCGGCGACGCTTGAGCCTGCTCAGGGCCCCATGAGAATGTGGTATCCTTCTTCAGCAAATCTGTCAGTGGCCGGGCAACGTCGGCGAAGTTTTTCACAAAACGGCGAAAGTAGGAACATAAGCCGACGAAGCTACGGACATCGGATGTAGAACGGGGCACTGGAAAGCTACGGACGACGCGGATCTTTTCGGGATCTGGTTGGACACCATCGGCCGTTTACAATATGGCCCAGAATGGCAATCTGACGGTGACCAAATTGACACTTCTTGGAATTGAGTTGTAGCCCAGCTGTTCTGAAGACTGCGAGAATTGCAGGCGAGACGGGTCAGGTGGCTATCGAAAGTAGATGAAAGACTATCAAATCGTCTAGGTAACAAAGACAAGTAGGACCACTTGTAACCACGCAGGAGAGAGTCCATCATTCGTTCGAATGTGGGCAGGGGCGTTACAGAGTCCAAAAGGCATGACCTTAAACTGGTATAAACCATCTGGTGTAATGAAGGCCGTCTTCTTCGCGGTCCATTCATCGACAGAAATCTGCCAGTAGCCGGACCGAAGATCTATAGACGAGAAGTATGTAGCCCCGTGTAGGCAGTCCAACGCGTCATCGATGCGTGGTAGCAGGGTACACGTCTTTGCGTGTGATCTTGTTTAGGTGGCGATAGTCAACGCAGAAGCGCCAGGTACCATCTTTTTTCTTCACAAGGACGACAGGGGAGGCCCAAGGACTACTTGATGGTTCTATGACACCTTTGTTGAGCATTTTGTCCACTTCTGCTTGGATAACTCTACGCTCAGTGGGGGAGACACGATAGGGGCGTCGGCGAATAGGACTGGCGTCACCAGTATTTATACGGTGCTGAAACAGTGGATGTTTGCCCTAGAGGTCTGTCGTCGAAAGAAAAAAATGTCGGTATATGACGCGAGAAGGCGATGGATGTCATTGGCTTGCGCAGGATTGAGGTCGGGTGCAATCATCTTCGAGAAACGATCTGGCCGAGAACAGGTGCTGTTCGCTACAGGAGAACTGAAGTAATCAATCTCGGTGGTGAGCGCTGCTATTTCGAATTCGTCAGCATTAGATACGCTGGCCAAGAACATGCCACGAGGAAGCACTTGAGGGCAACAAGCTGAAATTGAGAAGTGGAAGCGAGGTACAATTGTCAGTAACAGTCACAAGCGTATGGGGAATTGCAATGTTGCGGCTCAAGAGGACGTCGGCGAGAGGAAGGAGGACATATTGACCATCGGGAACTTGGGGCTGTGCGGTCAAAACGAGCGAAGGTGGCTGCCTGAGCTGACAGCCGCACATCCTGAAGAGAGCACAGGCGCGGCGGGGGCAGTGTGGGGGTCAGCGACTATCTGAGGCAACTCTAGCTGAGAGAACGCCTGTAGCACAATCGATCAGAGCAGAATGAATTCGACAAGAAGTCCAGGCCTAGGATAATGTCATAAGGGCAGTGGTCAATCACGGCTAAAATGACAGAAGTAGTGTGGTCCTTTATACGTAAGCGGGCAGTGCACAGACCGAGAACCATCGGCGTGCCGCCATCGGCCCACACGGAGCATTTGTGCAGCCGCTGGTGTCAGAACTTTCTTTAAACGTGTGCGTAGGCTTGAACTCATGACCGAAATGCTTGCGCCGGTGTCGACAAGTGCTTGTACAGGTTCGCCGTCTACTTTAACGTCTATTACACTTCGTCTGGTGGGAACGGAAAGAGGATTTGCTGCGGAAGTCGTCAATGCAGCACCACCTCCGGGGGCTGCATTTCTCAGTTTTCCGAGACAACGCGCCGGAAGCCACGGGGGACGAGAAGCGCCGTGGCTGCGGCGAACTGGACGATGGACGACGTGTTTGCGGCGATCGAGACTGGTTGCCCACGTGGTGAGGCGAGCGGCTGTAACCAAGTGTTCCGAGAATGGTCAATGGCATTGGGCTCTTCGGCAGGTGGAAAGGTGCGGGCGGTATCGTCGAAACGGGGTCATATTGGTCGTTGCGCGATGTGCCGAGGACCATGTGTTGCGGCGTAACGGGCAATATGTCCAACGCGGTGGCAGTTGAAACAATATAGGGCGGTCATCTGCAGTTCGCCACTCAGCCGGGTTGCGAGTACGTGGAGAAGACCGTCGTCGGAGAAGGGCATCACGAAGGGCGTTCGCTGACTCTAGGCGTCGGTGACATGGCACACGGAATGCACTCCGAGTTTTCAAGCTCCTGGCGCACGATGGCTTGAACAAGAGGAACAGTAACAGGAGTGGCATCGGTACTTGCGCGAATAGAACGCCGAGGCGCCATAGCTTCCAGTTCACGACGAACAATGCGTGTAAAGGTCTCCCGGCGGCGATGCACGTTGTGGTGTTGACTGGTCCTCGCAAGTAGATGTTGCAGCGGTGTTTGGGAGTCGAGCGAATGTTTGTAGAATGCGCGACTTTTCACTTGCTCGAACTGACGACACTCGTTGATGATCGCGTCTACGGTGGAACGCCCTTGCAACATCAGGGAGATTGAACGCGTCGTCGGCAATCCCTTTCAGAACATGTCCCACCTTGTCACCTTCTGCTTCATGGTCGCTTTGCGGCCTTTCGGCAAAGGGCCAGCACGTCTTGAATGTAAGCGAGGTATGACTCCGTAGGGGATTGGGCACGGCAGGCCAATTCCTTTTTGGCGGCGATCTTCCGACTGGCGGTTTTGCCAAACACCTCTCGCATCTTTGCTTTGCATTGGTCCCAGCTTGGTGAGTTTCTTCTCATTGTTCTCATACCACACCTTGGCCGTGCCTCTCAAATAGAACAGCACATTAGCCAACTGAAGTGTGGGATCCCATCTGTTCGGCACACTCACTCGTTCAAACATGGCCAGCCAATCATCAACGTCGACGCCATCGGTTCCGCAGAATGTACCGGGATCCTTGAGAGGCGTGAAAACGTACGGTTGCGACGCCATGTTCGTCGGAGACGCTGACGTTGACGCGGAGGGCTGAGCATTGGCCATGGCTGGAAGGGCGATGCGACGTCCGCTGCGGAGCTCCGTTGCCTGATGGTTACCCAGCACCTCTCACCAATATGTTACGAGGTTGGTTGCTTCTGAGCAAGATGTATTTGCAGAGTAAAAACTACAGGCAAGAGACACAATGGCTGATTGGCCCAGTCGCGCGCCTGTCAGTCGCACCTCTTCCTTTTCTTCCCTCCGTAGCAATAT
>WOVY01013758.1:0-11489 GCA_013436015.1 Rhipicephalus annulatus
TTTTTAACAATATTGTTACGAGGTTGGTTGCTTCTAAGCAAGATGTATTTGCAGAGTAAAAAACTACAGGCAAGAGACACAATGGCTGATTGGCCCAGTCGCGCGCCTGTCAGTCGCACCTCTTCCTTTTCTTCCTCTCCGTAGCAGGACCCCCGGGCGTTGGAGCGCCGTCTCGGCGAGAGTCCGGAGAAGTGCGACAGAAGTAGGGTTTCATGCGCGAAACATGGACAATGTCAACTAGTGACGAACTTGGTGACGTATTGGAGTGCAATGGCGCTATCTCGTAGGTTACGTCGCTAACTTGACGTAAGACTAGGTAGGGTCCGGCGTATCGGGACAAAAGTTTTTCGGAGAGACCTACACGGCGACACGGTGACCAGAGGAGCACGTGGTCACCTGGGGCAAACGTTATGTTTCGATGCCGGTGGTCGTAGCGGGCTTTTTGCATATCCTGTGACCTGGTGAGGCGAGACTGGGCAACTTGACGAGCCATGTGAGCCCGATCAATGGCTTCGCGCGCGTACTCGGAAGCAGATGGCACGAGAGGCAAGGTGGTTTCAAATGGCAATATGGGGTCGCGACCATATAAAAGATAAAAAGGCGAGAATCCCGCAGTGTCATGTCGAGAGGAGTTATATGCGAAGGTCACATAGGCCAACGTTGTATCCCAGTCTCGATGATCATCGGAGACGTACATCGAAAGCATCTCTGTGAGCGTGCGGTTGAGACGTTCAGTTAGGCCATTAGTTTGTGGGTGGTAGGCGGTAGATAGCTTATGCGCTGTAGCACACGATCGAAGGAGGTCATCGACAACTTTGGACAGGAAAGAGCGGCCGCGGTCCGTAAGCAGCTGTCGGGGTGCACCATGGTGTAAGATGACGTCATGAAGAAGAAAATCCGCGACGTCAGTGGCGCAACTGGTTGGCATGGCCTTTGTTATCGCGTAACGGGTCGCATAATCTGTGGCGACGGCAATCCATTTATTTCCGAGTGTCGTCGTCGGAAAAGGGCCAAGAAGGTCGAGTCCCACGCGATGAAATGGTTCAGAGGGGACTTCAATTGGGTGAAGATATCCAGCTGGCAGCAAAGAAGGTCTTTTCCGGCGCTGGCAGAGGTCGCAAGTGGCGACATATCGACGTACGCTGCGGTACAATCCAGGCCAGAAAAATCGACGTCGCACGCGGTCGTATGTGCGGGAAACGCCGAGGTGTCCCGCTGTTGGTGCGTCGTGAAGTTGTTGAAGTATGGCAGGCCGTAGATGACGAGGGATGACAAGCAGAAGCTCAGGGCCTTCAGTGGTGACGTTGCGGCGGTAGAGGATGCCGTCATGCAGCACGAACATACGGGATTCAGCGTCATGGCTGTCAGACTGGATGGCGTCGATGATAGTGCGCAATGACTCATCCCGTCGTTGTTCAATGCGCATATCGCTGACGTCTGTAAACGCCATTACTCTGCTCTCCAGGTCAGGCGCAACGGGATCAGGAGGATCTACCGGATATCGAGAAAGACAGTCTGCGTCCTTGTGCAAACGGCCAGACTTGTAGCTGACGCTAAACGAAAATTCCTGAAGCCTCAGAGCCCAGCGAGCCAGACGTCCAGTCGGGTCCTTCAGAGAAGTCAGCCAACAGAGGGCGTGGTGGTCCGTAACGACAGTGAAAATGCGACCATATAAATATGGCCGAAACTTGGCGACGGCCCAAACTAAAGCTAGACACTCTCTCTCGGTGATGGAATAATTCATCTCCTGGGAGAAAGCAGGCGACTGGCGTAAGCTATCACGCACTGTCTACCGTGGTGCCGCTGAGCGAGAACTGCGCCGATACCGTGGCCACTGGCGTCGGTGCGAACCTCTGTGGCAGCAGAAGGATTAAAGTGGGCAAGTATGGGGGGCGTAGTTAGGTAGCCGATGAGAGCGGCGAACGCTTGAGCCTGCTCAGGGCCCCATGAGAATGTGGTATCCTTCTTCAGCAAATCTGTCAGTGGCCGGGCAACGTCGGCGAAGTTTTTCACAAAACGGCGAAAGTAGGAACATAAGCCGACGAAGCTACGGACGTCGGATGTAGAACGGGGCACTGGAAAGCTACGGACGACGCGGATCTTTTCGGGATCTGGTTGGACACCATCGGCGTTTACAATATGGCCCAGAATGGCAATCTGACGGTGACCAAATTGACACTTCTTGGAATTGAGTTGTAGCCCAGCTGTTCTGAAGACTGCGAGAATTGCAGCGAGACGGGTCAGGTGGCTATCGAAAGTAGATGAAAAGACTATCACATCGTCTAGGTAACAAAGACAAGTAGACCACTTGTAACCACGCAGGAGAGAGTCCATCATTCGTTCGAATGTGGCAGGGGCGTTACATAGTCCAAAAGGCATGACCTTAAACTGGTATAAACCATCTGGTGTAATGAAGGCCGTCTTCTCGCGGTCCATTTCATCGACAGAAATCTGCCAGTAGCCGGACCGAAGATCTATAGACGAGAAGTATGTAGCCCCGTGTAGGCAGTCCAACGCGTCATCGATGCGTGGTAGCGGGTACACGTCTTTTCGTGTGATCTTGTTTAGGTGGCGATAGTCAACGCAGAAGCGCCAGGTACCATCTTTTTTCTTCACAAGGACGACAGGGGAGGCCCAAGGACTACTTGATGGTTCTATGACACCTTTGTTGAGCATTTTGTCCACTTCTGCTTGGATAACTCTACGCTCAGTGGGGGAGACACGATAGGGGCGTCGGCGAATAGGACTGGCGTCACCAGTATTTATACGGTGCTGAACAGTGGATGTTTGCCCTAGAGGTCTGTCGTCGAAAGAAAAAATGTCGGTATATGACGCGAGAAGGCGATGGATGTCATTGGCTTGCGCAGGATTGAGGTCGGGTGCAATCATCTTCGAGAAACGATCTGGCCGAGAACAGGTGCTGTTCGCTACAGGAGACTGAAGTAAATCAATCTCGGTGGTGAGCGCTGCTATTTCGAATTCGTCAGCATTAGATACGCTGGCCAAGAACATGCCACGAGGAAGCACTTGAGGGCACAAGCTGAAATTGAGAAGTGGAAGCGAGGTACAATTGTCAGTAACAGTCACAAGCGTATGGGGAATGGCAATGTTGCGGCTCAAGAGGACGTCGGCGAGAGGAAGGAGGACATATTGACCATCGGGAACTTGGGGCTGTGCGGTCAAAACGACGAAGGTGGCTGCCTGAGCTGACAGCCGCACATCCTGAAGAGAGCACAGGCGCGGCGGGGCAGTGTGGGGTTCAGCGACTATCTGAGGCAACTCTAGCTGAAGAACGCCTGTAGCACAATCGATCAGAGCAGAATGATTCGACAAGAAGTCCAGGCCTAGGATAATGTCATAAGGGCAGTGGTCAATCACGGCTAAAATGACAGAAGTAGTGTGGTCCTTTATACGTAAGCGGGCAGTGCACAGACCGAGAACCATCGGCGTGCCGCCATCGGCCACACGGAGCATTTGTGCAGCCGCTGGTGTCAGAACTTTCTTTAAACGTGTGCGTAGGCTTGAACTCATGACCGAAATGCTTGCGCCGGTGTCGACAAGTGCTTGTACAGGTTCGCCGTCTACTTTAACGTCTATTACACTTCGTCTGGTGGGAACGGAAAGAGGATTTGCTGCGGAAGTCGTCAATGCAGCACCACCTCCGGGGGCTGCATTTCTCAGTTTTCCGAGACAACGCGGCCGGAAGCCACGGGGGACGAGAAGCGCCGTGGCTGCGGCGAACGGGACGATGGACGACGTGTTTGCGGCGATCGAGACTGGTGCCCACGTGGTGAAGGCGAGCGGCTGTACCAAGTGTTCCGAGAATGGTCAATGGCATTGGGCTCTTCGGCAGGTGGAAAGGTGCGGGCGGTATCGTCGAAACGGGTCATATTGGTCGTTGCGCGATGTGCCGAGGACCATGTGTTGCGGCAGTAACGGGCAATATGTCCAACGCGGTGGCAGTTGAAACATATAGGGCGGTCATCTGCAGTTCGCCACTCAGCCGGGTTGCGAGTACGTGGAGAAGACCGTCGGTCGGAGAAGGGCATCACGAAAGGGCGTTCGCTGACTCTAGGCGCGGTGACATGGCACACGGAATGCACTCCGATGTTTTCAAGCTCCTGGCGCACGATGGCTTGAACAAGAGGAACAGTAACAGGAGTGGCATCGGTACTTGCGCGAATAGAACGCCGAGGGCGCCATAGCTTCCAGTTCACGACGAACGATGCGTGTAAGGTCTCCCGGCGGCGATGCACGTTGTGGTGTTGACTGGTCCTCGCAAGTAGATGTTGCAGCGGTGTTTGGGAGTCGAGCGAATGTTTGTAGAATGCGGCGACTTTTCACTTGCTCGAACTGACGACACTCTTTGATGATCGCGTCTACGGTGGAACAGCCCTTGCACATCAGGAGATTGAACGCGTCGTCGGCAATCCCTTTCAGAACATGTCCCACCTTGTCACCTTCTGTCATGTCGCTTTCGGCCTTTCGGCAGAGGGCCAGCACGTCTTGAATGTAAGCGAGGTATGACTCCGTAGGGGATTGGGCACGGCAGGCCAATTCCTTTTTGGCGGCGATCTTCCGACTGGCGGTTTTGCCAAACACCTCTCGCATCTTTGCTTTGCATTGGTCCCAGCTTGTGAGTTCTTCTTCATTGTTCTCATACCACACCTTGGCCGTGCCTCTCAAATAGAACAGCACATTAGCCAACTGAAGTGTGGGATCCCATCTGTTCGGCACACTCACTCGTTCAAACATGGCCAGCCAATCGTCAACGTCGACGCCATCGGTTCCGCAGAATGTACCGGGATCCTTGAGAGGCGTGAAAACGTACGGTTGCGACGCCATGTTCGTCGGAGACGCTGACGTTGACGCGGAGGGCTGAGCATTGGCCATGGCTGGAAGGGCGATGCGACGTCCGCTGCGGAGCTCCGTTGCCTGATGGTTACCCAGCACCTCTCACCAATATGTTACGAGGTTGGTTGCTTCTAAGCAAGATGTATTTGCAGAGTAAAAACTACAGGCAAGAGACACAATGGCTGATTGGCCCAGTCGCGCGCCTGTCAGTCGCACCTCTTCCTTTTCTTCCTCTCCGTAGCAATATTAATGATATCTAACAGACTGTAATGCCAAGGAATGTACAGGGGAAGTTATCGAAACCAATGGAACGTAAATAAGAAGGAAGAAAAATGGATGACAAAATAACCAACTGTGAGCAGGAATCGAACCTACGACCTTCGAATAACGCATTCGATGCTCTAACCACTGAGCGGCCTTCCCTCCATCCCCTTTTTTGGGTTTATCTGTGAATTTAGAAGTAACGAGTGACAGTGAGTGCCATCTATAAGCCAAACGACGAGTGTGAAAAGCACTCTTATGCGCATGTTTGGCGTCACGTAGCACGTGAACTTATTATGAGCGGGCAGCTGATAATTGTCCCTCTTACAAACCTAAACACACCAAGTCTGCCAGTACGAGACCCTCGTTCAAGTGCAATAGGGGAAAGAAGTGTATACCTAAGGGCTCGTTTTTCCGTGTTTTAACACAATATTAATGAGATATAACAGACAGTAATGCCAAGGAATGTACAGGGGAAGTTATTAAAACCAATGGAATGTAAATAAGAAGAAAGAAAAGTGGATGAAAAAATTTACCAACTGTGAGCAGGAATCGAACCTACGACCTTCGAATTACGCGTTCGATGCTCTAACCACTGAGCTATCACAGCGGCCCTCCCTCCATCCACTTTTTGGGGTTATCTGTGAATTTAGAAGTAGGAGTGACAGTCAGCGCCATCTATAAGCCAAAGAACGAGTGTGAAAACACTCTTATTCGCATGTTTGGCGTCACGTAGTACGTGAACTTATTATGAGCTGGGCAGCTGATTAATTGTCCCCTTATACAACCTAAACACACCAAGCCTGCCAGTACGAGACCCTCGTTCAATGAAATAAGGGAAAGAAGTGTATACCTAAGGGCTCGTTTTTCCGTGTTTTAACACAATTATTAATGAGATATAACAGACAGTAATGCCAAGGAATGTACAGGGAAGTTATTAAAACCAATGGAATGTAAATAAGAAGAAAGAAAAGTGGATGAAAAAATTACCAACTGTGAGCAGGAATCGAACCTACGACCTTCGAATTACGCGTTCGATGCTCTAACCACTGAGCTATCACAGCGGCCCTCCCTCCATCCACTTTTTGGGGTTATCTGTGAATTTAGAAGTAGGAGTGACAGTCAGCGCCATCTATAAGCCAAGAACGAGTGTGAAAACACTCTTATTCGCATGTTTGGCGTCACGTAGTACGTGAACTTATTATGAGCGGGCAGCTGATTAATTGTCCCTCTTATACAACCTAAACACACCAAGCCTGCCAGTACGAGACCCTCGTTCAATGAAATAAGGGAAAGAAGTGTATACCTAAGGGCTCGTTTTTCCGTGTTTTAACACAATATAATGAGATATAACAGACAGTAATGCCAAGGAATGTACAGGGGAAGTTATTAAAACCAATGGAATGTAAATAAGAAGAAAGAAAAGTGGATGAAAAAATTACCAACTGTGAGCAGGAATCGAACCTACGACCTTCGAATTACGCGTTCGATGCTCTAACCACTGAGCTATCACAGCGGCCCTCCCTCCATCCACTTTTTGGGGTTATCTGTGAATTTAGAAGTAGGAGTGACAGTCAGCGCCATCTATAAGCCAAAGAACGAGTGTGAAAACACTCTTATTCGCATGTTTGGCGTCACGTAGTACGTGAACTTATTATGAGCGGGCAGCTGATTAATTGTCCCTCTTATACAACCTAAACACACCAAGCCTGCCAGTACGAGACCCTCGTTCAATGAAATAAGGGAAAGAAGTGTATACCTAAGGGCTCGTTTTTCCGTGTTTTAACACAATATTAATGAGATATAACAGACAGTAATGCCAAGGAATGTACAGGGGAAGTTATTAAAACCAATGGAATGTAAATAAGAAGAAAGAAAAGTGGATGAAAAATTACCAACTGTGAGCAGGAATCGAACCTACGACCTTCGAATTACGCGTTCGATGCTCTAACCACTGAGCTATCACAGCGGCCCTCCCTCCATCCACTTTTTGGGGTTATCTGTGAATTTAGAAGTAGGAGTGACAGTCAGCGCCATCTATAAGCCAAAGAACGAGTGTGAAAACACTCTTATTCGCATGTTTGGCGTCACGTAGTACGTGAACTTATTATGAGCGGGCAGCTGATTAATTGTCCCTCTTATACAACCTAAACACACCAAGCCTGCCAGTACGAGACCCTCGTTCAATGAAATAAGGGAAAGAAGTGTATACCTAAGGGCTCGTTTTTCCGTGTTTTAACACAATATTAATGAGATATAACAGACAGTAATGCCAAGGAATGTACAGGGGAAGTTATTAAAACCAATGGAATGTAAATAAGAAGAAAGAAAAGTGGATGAAAAAATTACCAACTGTGAGCAGGAATCGAACCTACGACCTTCGAATTACGCGTTCGATGCTCTAACCACTGAGCTATCACAGCGGCCCTCCCTCCATCCACTTTTTGGGGTTATCTGTGAATTTAGAAGTAGGAGTGACAGTCAGCGCCATCTATAAGCCAAAGAACGAGTGTGAAAACACTCTTATTCGCATGTTTGGCGTCACGTAGTACGTGAACTTATTATGAGCGGGCAGCTGATTAATTGTCCCTCTTATACAACCTAAACACACCAAGCCTGCCAGTACGAGACCCTCGTTCAATGAAATAAGGGAAAGAAGTGTATACCTAAGGGCTCGTTTTTCCGTGTTTTAACACAATATTAATGAGATATAACAGACAGTAATGCCAAGGAATGTACAGGGGAAGTTATTAAAACCAATGGAATGTAAATAAGAAGAAAGAAAAGTGGATGAAAAAATTACCAACTGTGAGCAGGAATCGAACCTACGACCTTCGAATTACGCGTTCGATGCTCTAACCACTGAGCTATCACAGCGGCCCTCCCTCCATCCACTTTTTGGGGTTATCTGTGAATTTAGAAGTAGGAGTGACAGTCAGCGCCATCTATAAGCCAAAGAACGAGTGTGAAAACACTCTTATTCGCATGTTTGGCGTCACGTAGTACGTGAACTTATTATGAGCGGGCAGCTGATTAATTGTCCCTCTTATACAACCTAAACACACCAAGTCCTGCCAGTACGAGACCCTCGTTCAATGAAATAAGGGAAAGAAGTGTATACCTAAGGGCTCGTTTTTCCGTGTTTTAACACAATATTAATGAGATATAACAGACAGTAATGCCAAGGAATGTACAGGGGAAGTTATTAAAACCAATGGAATGTAAATAAGAAGAAAGAAAAGTGGATGAAAAAATTACCAACTGTGAGCAGGAATCGAACCTACGACCTTCGAATTACGCGTTCGATGCTCTAACCACTGAGCTATCACAGCGGCCCTCCCTCCATCCACTTTTTGGGGTTATCTGTGAATTTAGAAGTAGGAGTGACAGTCAGCGCCATCTATAAGCCAAAGAACGAGTGTGAAAACACTCTTATTCGCATGTTTGGCGTCACGTAGTACGTGAACTTATTATGAGCGGGCAGCTGATTAATTGTCCCTCTTATACAACCTAAACACACCAAGCCTGCCAGTACGAGACCCTCGTTCAATGAAATAAGGGAAAGAAGTGTATACCTAAGGGCTCGTTTTTCCGTGTTTTAACACAATATTAATGAGATATAACAGACAGTAATGCCAAGGAATGTACAGGGGAAGTTATTAAAACCAATGGAATGTAAATAAGAAGAAAGAAAAGTGGATGAAAAAATTACCAACTGTGAGCAGGAATCGAACCTACGACCTTCGAATTACGCGTTCGATGCTCTAACCACTGAGCTATCACAGCGGCCCTCCCTCCATCCACTTTTTGGGGTTATCTGTGAATTTAGAAGTAGGAGTGACAGTCAGCGCCATCTATAAGCCAAAGAACGAGTGTGAAAACACTCTTATTCGCATGTTTGGCGTCACGTAGTACGTGAACTTATTATGAGCGGGCAGCTGATTAATTGTCCCTCTTATACAACCTAAACACACCAAGCCTGCCAGTACGAGACCCTCGTTCAATGAAATAAGGGAAAGAAGTGTATACCTAAGGGCTCGTTTTTCCGTGTTTTAACACAATATTAATGAGATATAACAGACAGTAATGCCAAGGAATGTACAGGGGAAGTTATTAAAACCAATGGAATGTAAATAAGAAGAAAGAAAAGTGGATGAAAAAATTACCAACTGTGAGCAGGAATCGAACCTACGACCTTCGAATTACGCGTTCGATGCTCTAACCACTGAGCTATCACAGCGGCCCTCCCTCCATCCACTTTTTGGGGTTATCTGTGAATTTAGAAGTAGGAGTGACAGTCAGCGCCATCTATAAGTCCAAAGAACGAGTGTGAAAACACTCTTATTCGCATGTTTGGCGTCACGTAGTACGTGAACTTATTATGAGCGGGCAGCTGATTAATTGTCCCTCTTATACAACCTAAACACACCAAGTCTGCCAGTACGAGACCCTCGTTCAATGAAATAAGGGAAAGAAGTGTATACCTAAGGGCTCGTTTTTCCGTGTTTTAACACAATATTAATGAGATATAACAGACAGTAATGCCAAGGAATGTACAGGGGAAGTTATTAAACCAATGGAATGTAAATAAGAAGAAAGAAAAGTGGATGAAAAAATTACCAACTGTGAGCAGGAATCGAACCTACGACCTTCGAATTACGCGTTCGATGCTCTAACCACTGAGCTATCACAGCGGCCCTCCCTCCATCCACTTTTTGGGGTTATCTGTGAATTTAGAAGTAGGAGTGACAGTCAGCGCCATCTATAAGCCAAAGAACGAGTGTGAAAACACTCTTATTCGCATGTTTGGCGTCACGTAGTACGTGAACTTATTATGAGCGGGCAGCTGATTAATTGTCCCTCTTATACAACCTAAACACACCAAGCCTGCCAGTACGAGACCCTCGTTCAATGAAATAAGGGAAAGAAGTGTATACCTAAGGGCTCGTTTTTCCGTGTTTTAACACAATATTAATGAGATATAACAGACAGTAATGCCAAGGAATGTACAGGGGAAGTTATTAAAACCAATGGAATGTAAATAAGAAGAAAGAAAAGTGGATGAAAAATATACCAACTGTGAGCAGGAATCGAACCTACGACCTTCGAATTACGCGTTCGATGCTCTAACCACTGAGCTATCACAGCGGCCCTCCCTCCATCCACTTTTTGGGGTTATCTGTGAATTTAGAAGCTAGGAGTGACAGTCAGCGCCATCTATAAGCCAAAGAACGAGTGTGAAAACACTCTTATTCGCATGTTTGGCGTCACGTAGTCACGTGAACTTATTATGAGCGGGCAGCTGATTAATTGTCCCTCTTATACAACCTAAACACACCAAGCCTGCCAGTACGAGACCCTCGTTCAATGAAATAAGGGAAAGAAGTGTATACCTAAGGGCTCGTTTTCCGGGTTTTTAACACAATAATAATGAGAATAACAGACAGGATGCCAAGGAATTGTACAGGGGAAGTTATTAAAACCAATGGTAATGTAAAATAAGAAGAAAGAAAGTGGATGTGAAAAAAATTACCAACTGTGAGCAGGAATCGAACCTACGACCTTTCGAATTACGCATTCAGATGCTCGAAAACACTGAGCTATCACAGTCGTAGCCCTCCCCTCCCTCCACTTTTTTGGGGTTATCTGTGAATTTAGATGAGAATAGGGAGCTGACAGTCAAGCCAGTCCCATCTCTAAGCCAAATGATGAGTGATGAAAAAACCTCTTATGTGCATGTTTGGCGTCACGTCGCACGTGAACTATTACATGAGCGGGCAGCTGATTATAATTGTCCCTCTTTATTACAACCTAACACGACACACCAAGTCTAGCCAGTACTGAGACCCTCGTTCAATGAAATAAGGGAAAAGAGGTGTATACCTAAGGGCTCGTTTTCCGTGTTTTAACACAATATTAATGAGATCTAACAGACAGTAATGCCAAGGAATGTACAGGGGAAGTTATTAAACCAATGGAATGTAAATAAGACGAAAGAAAGTGGATGAAAAAATTAACCAACTGTCAGCAGGGAATCGAACCACGACCTTCGAATTAACGCGCTTCGATGCTCTAAACCACTGAGCTATCACAGCGGCCCTCCCTCCATCCACTTTTTTGGGTTATCTGTGAATTTAGAAGTAGGAGTGACAATCAGCGCCATCTATAAGCCAAACGACGAGTGTGAAAACACTCTTATGCGCATGTTTGGCGTCACGTAGCACGTGAACTTATTATGAGCGGGCAGCTGATTAATTGTCCCTCTTATACAACCTAAACACACCAAGTCTGCCAGTACGAGACCCTCGTTCAATGAAATAGGGGAAAGAAGTGTATACCTAAGGGCTCGTTTTTCCGTGTTTTACACAATATTG
>WOVY01013759.1:0-50000 GCA_013436015.1 Rhipicephalus annulatus
AAAAATATGTCCAAGATGAGTCTGCCCCCTTAAGGCTTGTAAACAGTTTCGTGAAACTATCGCGGTATGGTCTCTGTGCTAAGGTCCTCTGGTTAGCTTAGCAAAAACTCGTCGTAACGATTTGCCGTCTCGTTTAGCGAGTGTATCTGAGCTGTGCACTAATACACCGAGCAGCGAGAGTAAGCGTGCAAGCAGACGACAATAGCGGGCTCCACGCTTCTGCTGCTTCGGCGCGGCAGTTCGGCCGCAGTTCTGTAGGTGGCGCTGTCACGACGTTCGCCGCCGCTCCGGGGGTGACACAATTACGGTGTGGAAAGGAGACTAGTTTCCCCTCCTGTCTTATTCTTTCTCTGTGGCCAAAAGCATAGGATATATGGCATATGAAGTCTGTAGTAATTATCATGCATCTGTACAAAACATATGGTAAGTTGTTACTTGAAAGAAAGCCTGCTGAAAGAATAATGCAAGAGCCTGATTACGTATTTTTTTGTTGTCAACAATAACAATGTGACAGCCGCCACATCACCTCAACTAGCACAATTCATTATGTCATTTGACTTTCTTAAAATGGCGTTATCAGCAGTAATGGTAAAGTCAAAATGGCTTTACCATTTTGGATTTAACATATGATATACGCTTATTCTCTAATTTATTCACTTATTTAATATATATGGTCTATCTTGTTTCTCTGTCAAAAAGATGTGCAGTTGCACTTTTGCTCCCAAGTGAGCACGCTTGGATAAAACTCCATTTCTAATACCAGTTATCATTCTCGAGCTGCTTTCATACTGCCACGTGTTTCTTACTTTCACTGTTGTTTCATTTGCTTTTCGCCCACAAAGCCTGTCCGAAATGCTCAGCACAAACTACGCCTCACAGTTCGACAAGGTTCGAGATTACTGTAGATCTTTTTGTTAAGATTTCACGCAAGACGCGAATACTCGGGACTATTCGCAAGACGCAAATACTCGGGACTAAGTTTGCAAGATGGGTCTACTGCACTGTCACTTACTGCCTCTAAACTGCAGCATTTCTAACTTTCCTGTCCTTCCATTAATGATTGAGTACCACTTCTTGTTTTTACTTTGCCCCTCTCTCCTACCGAGGGGATAGTAATAAGAAAACTGTAGGAGCATAGCCAGAATTTTAGTTTACACACACGTACAAACTGTTTTGCATTAACTGAGCACAATGCAGTGCGTTTTTCTGTCAAGTGTAAAACAACCTTTTATACATGATGGAGTAAACTACCGATAATTAGAATTCTTCCTAAAGTGAACGTAAATATAGTCCGATGATGACCATATCTAAGTGTCCTTGCATTTCACCCCCATAGAAATCTTGCGACAAGGCACAGGTAGAGAAACAATCTCTTTAGGGGATCCCTCACAAGGCACCAATTAAAGCAGAAAGCATTTCAGCTTTGTGCTGTGGGTCGTAAAGCAGTGTCCGATAGGTGTTCCATTACATAGATAGATCTTTATAAATTGTTCAGTAAGAAAAAAAGGAAATGATGTGAAAAAATGGTGCAATAGGGCAAGCTACTGGCCCAATAATAAAAGCGCTCCGCAGTTTAGCAGTGTCTACAAGTGACTGTTTTACCTCATCTGGTTCATTTCATAGTGAATCAAAGAGCCCATTCTAGTTGAATGGAACGTTTCAAGTGATAAGCGTGTGCTGTTGGCTACTTTAAGTTTCATGCAAGACCCATGTCACTATAGAAAAGACTTATGCGAACAGCTTTGCAGGCAGAAATGAATGCTTCAAGAATAAAACCATGCAAGGATTTCCTTAAACAGCCAGCTGTTTCTTGCAATATCTACTGTGGCTGTAATGTTTGGAAATTCTGCAACCACAATCATAACTGCTGAAACACTACGAGAAAACACTTCACAATAAACACAATTTTGTCAACCAAGTTAACGTCTTTCTTTTAAACAAAGGGAAAAAAATCAGAGCTACGTACTTTACAAGATGAGCGATCTCCCAATTGGAGTCAACCTTCAGCGGTCCTTCAATGACCACACCTTCCGGTGTCACTGTTGCCAGTTGGTACTGTCAATGAACAAGCAGGAACAGAGGAGTAAGACATCAGAGTCATGATGTAACTGAGGCACGGTACCTATCGAGGTGGCTCACCACCTGCATATACCCTACACTGATCGAGCACTCATGGCTAATCCTGCCAGTGATTCTTAGAAAATTAAACTCCTGTTAAAGGGCCAGTAAACAACCCCGAGGTGCAAAAATTGTTATAAAGAGGAATAGTGCACTTTTGCTTATTGAACATGCTGCCACAAGAATTGGCGGATACATGCTATATTAAGGAAGCTACAGGGGTTAGAAAATCGGTTTCAGCGGGTTTCAACTTTTCGCATGGCCTTGCCACCCTTCTCCCTCATAGGAAGGGGAAGGCTTGGCCTGTCGTCGCGACTCCGCCCAATTCACCAAGGTGACACGATGTCAGCAATTGACGTCATCGGCGAGCTTGATCAGTTGAGACACCCTTCTGCTTGCTGCAACGCCTGCATCACAGCAGTTCCAAGAAACAAGAGACAGTTTCGTAGTGGTGGGTGGGGCTGGAAACTGACGTTGACTTCACAACCGTTTGAGACCTGATTTAGACCAATCGACGAGCTGGGAGCAATATCAAGTCGCAGATTGGCGACTTTGCTTTACTGCGTGTGAAAGGAGGATTGGTCGTGGTAAAAAAGGAGTGCGGGAATCGTTTTTCGAAATGGAGGTTCTGCACGGCATGCAGCACTGTAGTATTTGAAAAACGTGATGACCACAGTCTACTCTTCGATTTGCCGAGCTTGTTTAAGGGGGTGTAAAAAAATGTTCGAGCATGTTGACTGGCCCTTTAAACAAAACATGTTTTTAAAATACTCCGGTGTTCTTTTACACAAGATTCTGATGTATCTATATCCGCGAGGAATCAAAAGCAAAAATGAACAAGTCACAACCCTAGTGTCCTCAGCATCACATTATGATCGTCTGCCCTTATGTACTCTTCTGGTTCAGTATCCTCGTTTGAACTAAAAGTACACCATTTTATCAAAAGTGGTACTCCCGCACCAGTTTAAAAGCATATTGTTCAATATTTCCATTATCTTTAGCAGGAAATGTGGTTATTCAATCCTTCTAGAGTGAGGCTGTTACAATACTTGCTTTGTCAAAGGACCGGGCGTCACGGTAGTACAGCACCCTGAGGCAGTAAGAGAGCACTTCCTGGGCCTCCTTCTTTGTCAGCTGGCCAGCCTTCTTCTCGTACGCATCACGGAGGAGCGGCTGTGAAACAGTAAAAGCAAGCAATGAGGCTTAATGGCACTTTTCTCGTTGTGAACAGGAGTTACAGAATGTGCGTGTGAGCGCATTAATAAAGTGTTTATAACCGTGGTACTTAATAGTGAAGCAATAGTTGGCACAACGTCTTCCGCTGTTTACCACGTCGAAGCTATATTGGCTGAAGTAAACATGCACAGCTTATATGTGCTATTCTCTCTTGAGAGAAAACAACAGAGCAAATATGTGAACAGGTTCCCTGCAAGTATTTTAAAGATGCACTAGAAGACAAAGGAGGTACCACTGCCACCATCATTCAGTAGACGGGACAATGCCAGATGGCAGAAGTATTAAAACTTTCACAGATGTGAAAACGCCACTTTAACCACATAGCAGTCTTCCTCTATTAGGTCCACGTTGTACCACAGAGTAGTTTTGTTATAAGCTCATGAGCAAGTGCTTCGGCACTGCTGAAACAGCCATCAGAGGACATAGAGAATGCCTAGGGGAGCCAGCACAAAGCAAACAACCATCAATGTAAATGCAAGTAGGGATTATCAATCTTTATGGTGCATTCAGACGACGGACCGAATCGGGATGTGGCGGGACGGACGGCGTGTCACGTGACCTCACATCAGCGATTCCCCTCGTCCGCGACTCGTCCGCGGGGCTCGCGGACGGATGAAGCAACCTGTTTCTCACATCGGGATTCTGGCGGGGGAGAGCCGGTACTTCAGCGGAATAGCTCGGGGTTGGTGGCAACCAGTACACTTTTCGTCTGCTCGCGGCGTGTCCTCCAGGCCTCGCGGACAGCTTGCTGCATCACGGTCGGCATCATCTACGCTTGAGCATGGTTTACTTAGTTTCCGGGGGCTTTGTTCTCAGGTGATTAGATACGCAGAAACCACTTTCGGTGGTTAGGGAAATGTCGCCGCCGTTGTTTTGACACGCGAGATTCTTAGCCGTCATGGTGGGGAAATATTTTAACTTCTGCAACCGGCGACGTGCCGCTTCTAAGAACGGATGCGAGACGTGTTCAGAAGTTCTACTAGTGGGGAACAATGGTGTTGAAAGAACATTCTGCCAGCAACTACCTTTTCTCCTGAAAGAACAACACTCCTCGTTCATTTGTCACAACGCGACAGACATCGCAGCCAAGCGTCGTTTCTTGCGGGCATCCATGTTGAATACTCTCAAACCGGTCTGCTTTCAGCAGGCGCAGGTGAGCGGCGAACCTGCTGTCGAGGGTAATCCGGCTGTTTTCTCCTAGGAAACCGTCCGTCGTGTGGATGCGTCTGCAGGCGGATCATCCGCGGATTAGCCGTCCGCGTCCACGACAAATCCGGATTCGGTCCGGCGTCTGAATGCACCATTAAAAGGATTTCCATTTGGGCACGATACAAAGCCTGCACAATGCCTCCCACAAGTGGGAGGGATCCTGGCCCCTGGCTCAGCAAGTCAAAGTCCACTAATACATTTAAATCCACAATTTGACAAGTAATCGCTTTCACACATGGCAGCAATGTGACAAAAGGAACTTGCATCTCAATGAGAAAGGAACGAAAAGAAAAAGAAAGCATCATCTGGTAAAGTGTATTACATCAGTTTAAGGGGTACTGACACGAAAATCTTGTTTTTTTTGTGTAAAGTGATAGATGAAGCCCCCAAGAGCCTAGCAAACCCACTAAGCATGAGTGAACCCTAAAAAGTAATAACAGTGCATTTTTGAAAGCTAGTCTCGGTTCCTACTGTACCCTGATGACACAACTCGGTATGAGCTTCTCGTCACATGCTCACGCAAGATATTGTGACGTTTCCATGGCCGCTCCGCACTATGGCCTGTTAGTGATGCACAAGTGGCCATTTTGAAATTTTGGCGTCTCACGTCCCTACAACAAGCCAAACTGTTGCGTGAAGTCATACTATACCCTGACGCCTAGCTAGTGTCGATGTCAGTAGGTGTTTCATGAAAAGATTGACTTTATATAAAAATAAAATATCTTATTAGCATTTGAGGAGCCTTACACTTGCTTAGAACTATCTCTGTATACAGGAGATTTGTATGGCAGTGTAAACACATCTAAAAAAAAAAAAAAAGTCAGTACTCCATTAAACATGAACACTTCAATGGAGGAGTTTGTCAAAGGGACATTAAAGCGCAAAAGGATTTTTATGTATTAGTAAAGTACAATTTCCCAATCCCAAAAATACCACTCTTACAGTGACACAATGCTTAGCAAGAGAGAAAACTTGATGAAGGAAATACCGATGGAGACTCCCGTACTAAGCCAGCGTGATGTCATGAATTTCAAAGGCGTCTACTGGGTCCTACGTAGCTTTCTGATCGATTAAATTGAAGTACATTGTCATCTGTGGCTGCCACAGACCTAGCCCACGAAGGTTTTAAGAAATTTCGAGCCAATGTTGCTTGACGACAAAAGACGGGTGGCTGTATTTACAATATTTATATACAAAGTGTTCGGATCAACAAGAAGCCAAGAAGGCTTAAACAGGAGACAACCCATCTTCATCTTCCTCTACCTCCAAGTCAAGCGGCACATAATACATTTTAAAATTTATTGCGTTACCCGAGGAGACTTCGGCCAAAAATTTAAAAAGTGAGACTTCAACTTTCATTTTTCTCCAGAATAATGAGCTTACGATAGCGAAACAAATGGCGTTGGAGCTCTTGGAGCGCCGTTAATCAATCTAAAATGTTATTGCTTCTCTTTAAGGTCTCTTCAAGTTTGGCCACATATGCTTCTGTATTGTTCACACAATGTAATGGCATGTGAACATTCTATAAAGTGTCTCGTCATAAGAACATGTACTACTGCTACCATGAGAATAAAATCCACAACCATTTCCCTAGCAACACCATTAAATAATCGTGGCAGGCCTGTGCTTTACCGAGTGTGTAAGTATCCCGTAAACTAAAGAGCGAGGCGACATAACTTTCTATTAACCCCCAAAAAATGTAACTAATGCTTTTGAGATGGTAAATGAACAAGTGATAACTGAAAAGGCAAATTAAGATCAAACAAACTCGGTGTAGGTGTAGCACCTTATCATTTCAGATATTGCATTATCTTGTGCATGAGATACAAAAATGACAAATAGAATATATTCATATATACTGTAAAGTTTTTCTTTATCAACCATAATGCACCAAATAACACAACATTCAATTATGCAGGGGGAAAAGGAACACCCATACACTTGCTTTTTCCTATATACAATTACATTGCTCAAGCCTCTCAAGAATGCATTCAGTGTCACTCCAGCAGCTGCAAATTATTCCTTCAAGATGGTTTGTAATCATGTCATCATGGCCCACCATCTTGGGTACTAGTTAACAGGGCACCTTGTACGGAGCACAAATCAAAATGATAAACAATCCAGAGAAAGATCGCGACAATATAAGAGCAAAACAATGTACCAGCTACAATATGGTGCACACATGTTCTTGTGACTGACATGTTGAGTGCTAGCATAGCGAGAAGCTGCGTCCGGAACAATGTGCATGAACTAGTTAGAGTTGAACTTTGTTTATACAATCCCGTTGTGTTCGCTTTCTCTTAGCCAACTTTTGCAATATCGTTATCAAACAGAACTGTGCAATGTTTTAGTGAATTCTGACAGTATGTTTTCCCTGACAACACTTTTTTTTTTCTCGAAACGTATACGAATGGGGTCCTACTATACATGGCACGCATTTTCACTTTTTTCAGGTATAATTAGCCAGCCTGAATAAAAATGAGTGACTTAGTATATCAACACGAGGGGATGTGGCTTGTACCTGGGCAATGTAGGCTCCATAACCAGTGGCCAAAGTCTCGCTTTCAAATGCAGTTCCCAGCATATCGACTTGGCCAAGGAATCTGAATTTCAGAGAGAACAGCATGCTTCGTTAAGGCATTCCAGGCATCACAATTACCAGTAAATATTTAGTGCTCAACACACATTGCAATGTTCACTGTTGTTGCACACTTCAAGCGAGATCATAAAGAACATTCCTCAGTTATACCACTCGTACGGGCACACTTGTCACAACAATTCTCACATATCGCTGTCAATATATATTAAAGAAAACATGAGAAAACTTCCATCCAGATCCGAGCAACAAAACTACAAGAACCAATATGCAAGGACAAACTCAAGCAGTTGCCAAAAATTGCTTATTAATGTGACAGTGTTAAAGGGCATGTTTCACTGAAATTTCGGGTCTCGCGTCGTGGGGCAAGAAATCATCATCTTGTCCGTCACCGAAAAATTGAGAAAGACACACACACATAAAAAAAAACACTGCATGACTGTCATATAGCGCAAGGAGTATCCTTAGCACACGAGATTGTGTGGCAGATGTGTAGAATCACACCAGGCTTCAAGACATGTGAATGGCAGCGAGTGAGTGTTTTAAAGGACCACAAAGTGCTCAGACATACTTAATCACCATCAGCTAAATATGCATCAACAAATGGAGCACCTGTCTAGCTTCGCCTGTTGCCTTAGAAATGCATAGTTGGCCTTTTGCTGATTTGCAAAAGGAAGAATTACGGCACAGTGGCCACTTGACAATCCTACTTGCAGTAAGCATCCCAAAGATAGCTCAAAAGGGCCAGTGTTATATAAGCACAGTTGTCCGTTTCCTTACAACAGTTGAGGCATGCACGGAGAACTGAAGCCAGGCTAGCAATTGAAAAGCCAATGCACACGGGGCCCGATTACGCATTGTGTTCTACTCCTGAGGTAAAGCCAAAGTGCCCTGTAAAGCTTTTAAATAAAGCACACTGTAAAGATTAAAGTGAAAGCTTAATATTCTCTTTATAATTTCTTTCTTATTGGGATTTAAATATTGTAATAATTTGAAAATATGACTCTTGTAAACTTTTCACAGATACTGCAAAGCTAAAGAGCTGCATGGTGTCAGCCAAAGAACTCTGGGCAATGTGCACTACTAAGTTCTTGACTGCCCCCTTGTTGTCTTCCAACTGCAGTTTAACCCATTCCTCGTTTAAATTGAACTTTGATCTTTACTGTCGAACAAATAAAGAAACTCAACTTGGACAGAAAGAGTAAATACAGGCAATCAAGCTTAGAAAAAAATGAAAATACAGCAGACTCTCAGTGAACGGAAATCTGTTAAGTGAAATTATAAATGGAACAACTGCCCTCAGCCTGATTGGTTTCGTACTTGCATTCTCCACCCTTGTTCATCTCTCAGTAAACAGAACTTCTGTTAAACAGAACATATTCTCCTGGTTCCTTCAAATTCCGTTTAACGAGTCTACTGTAATAAAAGCTTATGATTTTGTTGTAGCATCACACAAGGGGGCGAGCCTGGGATGCTATTTTGCAAGATTCGGCTAAGTTAACTTGTATATTTCTTTGTGTGGTGATTGGATAATTCCCAACAAATGGCGGATCAGCATCAACCGTCATCACAGGCTCCCTGGCTCCATCAGATTGGAATGACCACTTATTGCAAAGTCCACTTAGTGCCTATGTATAGAACACCATGGCTGATCGTTATTTCGTATGTTAAAGGGAACTCTGGTGCATTTTAAATCATACTAACATAACGTTGTTTTCAAATAGTATTGACAGTCCTGAAAAAGCTGGGGTTGTTTCATTTCGCTTCGGCACTCGACGAGTCATAACAGAAAACCGAAACAAGGAGCTGTCCCCCATGGTGGGTATCGGATGAGTCACGAGATCCTTTACACCCTGCCACGGCTGGCCAGGGTGTAAACATAGCTCACGTGCCTCTTTTGATGCACGAAAAGCAGCTTGGCGATGTCATCCAATGCGGAATCAAGCAGTGCTAGCTCGTCTGAGTTTACCAGTGACAAGCTCAGAGATGATTGCGGCTACTACCTGAGCACCGAAGCATTGCTTTTTGATTTCGACCCGCTGGCGCATGAAGCATCTAACATGTCCCGAATCAATTTCCTCAATATTATTGTACGACTGGCATCAACGACCACTAACACGCTGTATGAAGCTGACAGAACTGAACTGTGCTCGCATTGTCGTAGTCTCGAAGAAGAAAGCGCACGGTTGCATCCGTCTGCTGGGAAAGGCGGGGTTTGTGAAAAAGAGTAGGGCCTTACATCAGATACACACCGTGGCCCGCATTTACAAGTGTGATTCCAGGATCTGCTATCAATTTTAAAATTTGTTTTCTAAACAACTAAATGACTTGCGGTTGTATAACTTGGCACATATTACCACGGTACTGAGGACAACACATGTTCAAAGTTTTATTTGAAATTGCTGGATATAGAAAAAAAAGAAAACGGAGTTCCCCTTTAAGACAGAAAAATCCGGGTGAAGCCAATAAGATGCTTTACCACTCCGCCCCCTAATTTTGGCAGGAGGTCATTCGCTTAATATGTTTTCACTCCCAGCAAGCAGTAATGATAGCTTCATTTTTTCTTTAGTTATGGTATCACACACAGTTATTTTTTTGTTAGCTTTTCGTGATGATTCCACTTCATTATCAAACAACGAAATTTTGTTGAAAACATATATATATATATATATATATCACGTGAATATATGCTTTTTGTGTAGCAAAATCTTTAGTTGCAGATCAACAAGAGTTGATGCGCCCACAGTGAAAAGTAAAAAATGGGTACTTACGGGACACCGTCCTGTAGGCCCCCAATGAGGTAGGTGTTCCACAGTGGGTCGAACCTAGAACGCCTGCAATAAATAGAAAAATACCAATAACAGTAAAGCCACGCAGTATTACAGAACTTTGCAAATCACTTTCTAAGCTTGAGAGCAATTTTACATTAAAAAATGTGAGAAAATGACCTTTCTCAGCACAATGTACTGTCAGCTGAAATATTTGCGGGATAAGGCGGAGCGGTGCATAAGGCGGAGCGGCGGAAAACTGCATCTCTGCAGCACCTGCTGTGCCACCGCGGGTGTTGAGGCTATCAGCCTCAGTGATTAGCGATGGCAGGTTTAGACAATGCGCCGTTGGCAGATCTTATAGTAAAAGCCGCCACTCATATCCTGAACACCCACTGGTAGATGATACAGCGATGCTGTTTGTCGTCACTTCATCAAGCACTACATATCCTTCAAACTTTTGTGGCCCGAAAGTACCTTGCTTTAGAAATCATGTACCAATGTATTGAGCGACCTGTCCGAAGCAAATCATCTGGAGCATGAGTGGCTGCACTAGCTGACCACAGAGCAAATGAAACGTGCATTTCAATACCCTTTGCTGGACACTACTGCAAAAAGTTTGTTTTTTAAGATTTTAATGTGTGAGTGCTTGACTCAGGAAAATCTGAGAAAGGTAAATAAAAACAGAACCTACTATATGGATAAACTGCGAATTAGAGTAAGACAAAAGATGTAAACAAATGCATGCACCTTACGAAGACAATGACTGTATCATGCTAAGTAAATGAATGCATTGCGATAATTATGACTCCACCATGATGCCTCACATTTAAATGTTGCATGAGAACAGCAGAGGTCGGCTTGCGATACCCATTAGTATTCCACATGTTTAGTATGAAAAAATAAAGGCGAGACCATAATGCAAGGATGAAATGTAGCATCACATTTAAAGAATTATCAATGTGCTATGTTTCAAGAATTGCCACATTTTATGTGGATATCTGCAGTGCCGTAGAGCTCGAATGCCCTCGTAAAACAACCTCACAAAATTACACGAAAAACTTATTCCTAAAGCTCAGAATAATAGAGGGCTGAGCTAGTTGGCAAGTGTTCCACGCTCAAAATGGAGCATAGAAATCCCCCCCCCCCTCAAAAAATAAAAACTAAAAGAGTAGTGTCCTGAGTAAGCACTTTAAATTTAAGTTTAAGTGTAAGTTTTTAAAGGGACACTAAAGGCAACTATTAAGTCGACATTAATTGTTGAAATAGCCGTCCAGAAACCTCGTATGGTCACTTTTGTGCCAAGGAAGGGCCTATTTTAAAATAAAATCACGTTTTAGTGGTTCGCATCGGGTTAGTGCACTTTAAATTACCTGCCTCAAGAAGCTGACCGACCGGACCGACTCGCGTCACTGTTGCCATGCACGTTGCCCGGCTTTACAGCGCTAGTAGCAGCAGACAGAAAGCAGCGAGAGCCACAGCAGCAACAACGGCCATTGATCAATTTCCCTCCATTAACTCAGAGATTGTAGACATTTTGGTTCAACTAAGCCCCGCTAGATAGCACCACCTGTCCAGTTTGACCACGCGAAAATTGAATTTTCGAACCACTCATGCCATTCCTCAGCAGTAACACCCAGGGGTTATTTTGTCCATTAATGAAACAGAAACAATCAAGCAGCATTTCATTGCACCTCTTGATGCACGGAAAGGTCTTTATTTAGTGCAGCTAGATCTATTACTAGCGATTAATTGTAGGCAGTTCGTCTGATGTCATCGGGATGATATTGAGAATGTTCTACTGCGGCACATGAGTTCTTGTGCATTTACCTTAATTCTTGGTATGTAGGACAATGTTGTTGATAATATTGTCGTTTAAGATGTTGTCCTCCGTTGAGCTTTCACTGACGTAAATTGTTATTTTACTTTAGTGTTCCTTTAACAACACTATTTTTAAAGCTCCTAGAGTAAGTGTCGCCAAAAAGCAATCTGTTTTTCGTTTGCTGTAGTATAAAAACACCTACACCGAAATGAAGAAACTGTTCAGTCTTTGCGAGCCTTATCCTGCAAATAATGTGGCAAGGTACCATTCTCACATAGAGTGCATACCTGTTGTACATGATGCGGGTCAGCCAGGAGTACAGGGATTTGGGCTTGAGCCTGAAACCGTCGTTCAGGCATTCTTCGCTGATCCTGGAAAAAAGTCACCGAGCCACAGTTTGTCACGTTTGTACTTGAATGCAGATACGAAGCTGTGTGCAAGCATCCGTTCGAGGCCCAAAGCTCAACATTCTCTGAGCATGCCATCTTTGCAAACAGGCAGTTATTGTATGTCAAGGCAGCAGATGCAAAAATGACGGCATTGAAAGGGACATGAAAACAAGCAAAGACCTCTTGTCAAGCTTCCAACTGCCACTTGTAAAAAAAAATTGGAGTCATTTTGGGATTGCACGTATTCCGTTCCATTCACGTATTCCCATTTCCCACCACACACTTGTTGCAGTAATCTGCTTTTGACCGTGAGTAGGCGAGGGATGCGAATATCATGTGATGAGGCTTTAGCAAGTGAATACATGTGAAGCCAGGAAAGATCATAGATGCAATCACTGGCGTCATTGGCTCACATCAAAATTGCTTCCATCACTTTTTGCAGTGGTTTTGTAGTTAAAAGGCTTTCAAATGTCATTGTCTATCGACATAACTGACACTTCCTGTGATGTCAGTTAGAAAAACCTTCCATGCAACCTTTCTGCGAGTAGAATGCATAAGTGCATCTTTCGTGAAACCTTGGACAATTAATTTTTTTTATTACTAGTAATTTATTTACAATACTCTTAATGCCATGGTGGTCGTACAGAGAGGAGTTCATTTTAAAAAGTCAGCGCATGCAAATACGCACAAAAGAAACAAGTCACGACACCCCAAACGCCGACCAACAACTGGGGAGACGCACATGGGTAGAAATGAAAGAAGGCACAAGAGTTTGACTGTGCATGCTCATGCAATAAGGAAACCTACACCATGTGTTGGGGAGTTTACGTGAAAGATAACTGTCAAGGCATCTGACACCATCTTCATGCAACTTATTGGACGGTTGGCTAATGCATGCACTACCACTCTTAGCGATATGCCTTCCCTCACTCATCAGATGAATTTCTAATTCCTATGCTGGCACAAAACTGCACGTACATCGACCTTCGGCGTGCACTTACACTCTCAACAATGTAAAGATAGATTGGAGGGTGCGCCTCCGGTTAGCGATCTCTTGTGTTCCAATAATCTCTAGCTATAGAGTGGCCCTTATATCCTACGTAGTAGCGGCCACAGCTAAAAGGGACCTCATACACCACACTTGCACAACAATTAATGAATTTGTTGGTGCATTTTAGGAACAAATATCGACCTGCTTTTTGTCCTTTAGTCGTTCATTCTTTCTCTGTACAGCAGCACAAATGGTACCTATCTTATCGGCAGCCATAAAAACAACACTGACGCCGTCTCTACTTCCTACTTTTTTTAGCCTATGGGTTACCCAGTGTACGGTATACCTACAACGCATTTATTTCTATCGCTTTCAGCAAACATGCTTGCATTTGACATAACGAACTTCTTCAACAGTGGCCACTGCAACACAAGGATAACTTGTGTCTAAAGACTCGTAAAAGGTGAGTTATAGCTATCACTAATTTTGTGCATACATGACATGGGCTGCTGCATTTACCAGAGATTATTGGAACATGAGAGATCACTAACCGCAGGCTGACCTTTTAATCTATCTTTACATGGCCGAGGGTATAAGTACACGCCAAAATTCAATGAATGTGCAGTTTTCTACCGGCATGGGAATGAAGCAACACATCTGATTATTGAGGCATAACATACCAATAATAGCGGTGGTGCACATGTGAGCCAACCATAAATTGACTTGCACAAAGATGAAATCAGATGCCTTAACAATTATCTTTCATGTAGACCTTCACGTGATTGACAAATAGGGTTTAACATTGCAAAACCAGCATATGATTATGAGAGACCTTGTAGTGGAGGGCTCTGGAAATTTTGACCACCTGGGGTTCTTTAACGTACGCCCAAATCTGAGCACAGGGGCCAGATCTCCATGTGCGCTGGACTGATGGGTTAACATATTGCATGGGTATGCGCAGACAACTTTTAGTGCCTTCTTTAATATCTGCCATGTGCGTGTCTCCAGTTCTTGATCGGTGTGTAATAAATAACCGGTCCACAGACGTTAGACAGATTGATTGATTGATATGTGGGGTTTAACGTCCCAAAACCACTATATGATTATGAGAGACACCGTAGTGGAGGGCTCCGGAAATTTAGACCACCTGGGGTTCTTTAACGTGCACCCAAATATGAGCACACGGGCCTACAACATTTCCGCCTCCATCGGAAATGCAGCCGCCGCAGCCGGGATTCGAACCCGCGCCCTGCGGGTCAGCAGCCGAGTACCTTAGCCACTAGACCACCGCGGCGGGGCCACAGACGTTAGACAGAGACGACCCGTTTATTCAGCATGGAGCCAAAGCTGTCCCATCCTAGAATGTGCCTATCTCCCCTTCGCCGTCTTCCCCATCAATCGCGCACACTCCTCGATGCTCCGTTCCGGTGCATTTTGCAAAATCCTCCGAGGTGGGCCAAGATCAGTCTGATGCTTCAAGGCGATTCACTATTGAACCATTGGCTAGATGCACTGAGCATGAGCGCACTATGCTGTCTCTTCCTGGCAGTAAGGTGATCATTTGGCCTAGCTTCCAGTATGCTGCAGGTGTGTTGCCCCCTAACACTAGCACTACATCAACGATCTGTAGTTTGGTTGATGAACGACTTGGGCTGTTATGAGCTGATTGCAGTAGTAGGAGGTAGGCTCGTTTCCATTTTTCCAAAGTTCATCTATGATACGTTGGCGATGAGTCTTGCGGTTGAAGCCAACTGTAGTCGGAAGCTCCGAGAAGTCAATGTGTTGTGACAGGGAAACGCTGCCCTTTCCTAACAACTAATGTGATAGAGTCAATGGCTGGAGCTCATCGGGTTCACTCTCGCGATACGTCAGTGGTCTGCTATTGATTACTGCTTCAATCTCGCACAGCACAGTTGTGAGGGCTTCCACGTCAAGGCTGCTGCGTCCCAATGAGCGTTTCAAGGAGTTTTTTGTTGAGCGACTGAGACGATCCCACCATCCGCCTCAACATGGAGCTCTCTCTGCGATGAACTTCCACTGTATCCGTAGCTCGGCCGCATACTGTCAAAGCGCTGGTAGTGTAGGTGCAAATATTTTAGCTCAGCTGCGGAAGGTTTGAGCGTTGTCGTGGTATACCGTCGAAAGAACTGCGCGTTTGGTGACGAAACGGCGGAAGGCGAACAATGTTGCTGCGGCAGTCATGTCTGTGGTTAGTTTCAGGTGTACTGCCCGTGTGACTGCACATGAAAAAAGGACGTAGGACTGATTAACCACTTGCTAGTTTAACGTATAAGGGCCCACAGTAATCGAGCCCGACAATGGTGAATGGGCTTGCTTTATTAGTTCTCTCGCGAGGTAGAGGGGCCATTGTCGCAGATACTGCTGCTGCCTTTCATAATTTACAAATACTGCATAATAATTCTCTCGCGAGGTAGAGAGGCCATTGTCGCAGATACTGCTGCTGTCTTCCATCATTTACAAATACTGCATATTGAAACTATCTTCTTTACAGTCTGACGTCCCTTCAGCAGCCAAAAGCTCTCTCGAAGCTCCGTTAATGTTGCTTCAACACCTCCGTGGATAGTGCGCACGTGTGCCGCTGATATGATAAAGCTGGCAAGCTGATTATATGCCAGGAGAATGGGATGGCGTATGTCGTGATTAGCACAAACCTGGTCCAGCCGTCCACCGATGTGAAGAAGTCCGTGATCATTCACAAACGGACAAAGGCGGAGAACACGAGATGTTGCGGGTAACGGCTGACCCTTGCGCAGCGCAAGAACTTTGTTGGGAAAGGATTGTTTTTGAATAGTCTGTAGCTAATAATGCTCAGCCTGTAATAACTCTTCCGTCGTGATAGGTCCGGATACTAATGGGAGGTGTTGCGAAGCATTACGGACAAAGCACTTGATCCATGAGGTGACCCGTAGCAGCCTAGTAATAGAGCTATAGTCTTCACGCGCAAGATGCATTGACGGACGAAAACACCCGATGGACAAACAGGTGTGCTTGGCATAGACGGGCCTTGAATATCGCTCGATTTATTCAATAAAATCTCTGTCGTTGTGGTGAGATTCTTGGGGTTGCTTGCACCTTCAAATTGTTTCCCCTGGTCAGAGAGCCAAGTTGGGCCGTGCCACCACATGCTTCACGAGTAATAATGTCAGTGGGATTGTCCTTGCTGCTACAATGAAACCATTGTGATAGACTGGTTAATTGTTGTATCTCAGCAACCCGATGTGCAACAAAGGGGTCTACTTTGGTTTGATGAACCCCTTATTCAGTGAAAGTCACCAGTGAATCTGTCCACAAGAACCCTGGAGTGCGTTGAAGAAACTGCACTTTTTTCACGTAGCAGCTTAGCCGCGTTGTGATGATGCACGCGATGAGCTCCAGGCGCGGGAGTGACACCATCTTGATCAGAGCAAGTCTGCCCTTGCTGATTAACAGGCTTGTGAAGCACGTGCCAGATTCAGATCTGACGCGGGCGTAGATGCATGTGCCGTACGCTCCTAGACTGGCATCTGCGAAAGCATGCAGCTCGATTGTAAATGGCTTGACATCGTCTCTCAAGAACACGTATCGTGGGATGCGGACACACGTTGCAGCATTCAGCTCTGAGCACCAGCTGTTCCACTTGATTTGCTCTTCAGCTGGAATGATGGCGCCCCTTGCGATGCTCTTCTTCGAAAGATCTTGGAATACAATCTTGGCCTTTACGGTAAATGGGCTGAGGTATCCCAGGGGGTTATAAATTCTGGCCAACGTTTGCAGTGCCATGCGTTTGGTCCCAGGCTTCCCAGATGTGAAAGTAGCAGCATGTTGTGAGGAGGAAACTGTGCTCCGTAGTCGTACTAAAAGGACTACCGAAGAATGCCTCCTGCGTGCTCGGTAGTCCTACTAGAAGGTCGTCCACATAGAAGGCCTGTTCTAAGATGGCTACCGTAGTTGGGTATTTCTGCTCAGAAGACGATAAGTGGCGTTAAAGTGCCGCGACCCAAAAGAATGGGCTCGATACGGCTCCGAACGGAACCCTCGTCATTCTCCACGTCGTTGGGGGTGGCATGGGCTCTTCTTTAGTCGGTAATCTTTCCAGCTAAATAAAGTGTAACAGGTCTCGGTCTTCAGGACGAATGAGAAGCAGCAGATATGCTTTCTTTACATCAGCAGCAAAAACCACAGGGTGGCAGCGTAAGTTTAATATGAGTTGGATGACGTCTACCCCAAGTTTTATGCCTTTTGAGAGTACATCGTGAAGGCAAACATGACCAGATTTATATGATGATGCGTCAAATGCGACGCGAAGCTTCATTGTTACAGCCTCACGACGAACCACGGCCTGATGGGGCATATAGTAGATGTCGGCCTTAAGTAGCTGCTCGTCCGGTACCTTTTCGGCATGAGCATCGTTGAAATAAGCTGAAATTGCTTGGTCATATTTTTCTAGGAGTGATGGCTATTCTCTGAAACGGTTAATTTGAATTCACAGTCGACGTTCGGCCAATCAGCGATTGTTGCTTCCGGATGGTAACCCGGGCGGTTCGACCATGAAAGGCACTTGATAACGGCCGTCTTGCTTGGAGATGTCCTGCTCAAATGCAGACATGTGGGGTCACTTTCAATGGTCCGGAAACAGGTGGCGTAGATCCCATTAACGATACGTCAAGGTGCTCTGAATCGTAATTGTGAGTCGTGACAAACAGTGCACTTGTTGAGAATTGGCTGTTGGACTTTATAGGGCCTTGCACCATCCATACGAAGGTGGTTTCGATCAAGGTTATACTTGCGCTGATGCGATCGATTTTGCCACTTGTGACTTGCCCATAGGCGTTTGATCGTATGAGGACACCAATTGCATCCGGTTGTCACAAACTCGGTTGGAAGCGGTCAGCTACGTTGTACTTCCATTCGAAAAGTAGGTGCGAAATGTTGGACTCGAGTGGTCGGCTTGTGACAGAGCGAATTCCAGGAAACGTTAACTTTTCTAAGGTAATCACTGAATTGTTGAACTGGCTTCGAAGCCGCACGCTGACACGCTCGGTGCAGAGTCGCCTTCGTGACTTGGATCCTCCAAAAGTGACAAGAGAGAGCTCTTATTTTCCCATGACGCCGCACTGAAGCATCTTTGCCGGGTCTGCACAGATGTAGGCGTACTGACTGCCGCTGTCCAGCAGTACACGCACGAGGAGTCTATAGTCTCCAGACTCTGCCTAAATTTGGCCTGTCTGTAACAATACGTGAGTGGACTCAACGTGACTCTGGGCGGTAGAGACCATTCGAGTTTTTAATGGGGGTGATTGAGAAAAGGCTGGGGATCCTGCGTTGGGGTACGAATCTTCGGCTGGGTGTGATAACTCGCAGAGGATGGTGAGGTGGTGTCGCTGGCAGATACCACACCCAAGATTGAATGACTTCCTGCACAATCTGGCGATGTGGTTTCGTGTTCCACAGCGAAAGCAACAATTGTTGTACTGTAGCATTGCCCACTTCTCTTCAGCCGATAGGTTGGCATTGCAGGCAGTGATCATGTGATCCTTGCTGTGGCAGAGTGAGCACGCCAGTCTAACAGGCAATACACACGCGGTTAGAGCGGATGCTGACAGAATAATTTCTGTGCCATACATTTCTTCGGATATGTGGGTTTTGGCTTCGTCTTGTGACATACGACGAGACTGTAACCGGCCCTCCTCCCGGATTTCCACTTGAATGCGGAGAATCGTTAGTAACTCCTTGGCTCGTCTTCAGGTGTATCGGCGATGCTGGAGGTGCAGTTTGATTCCTTCGATTTCTGCCTGAACATAATGGCGAGATCCTCCAGCAGACATCGCATTAGGACATGGTTTGGGACCACAGTGTGCTGGTCGGGCGCAACTCCTAGGCCTTTTAAAGCACTAATGTGGAACTGCACAATATCGTGCAGCAGACGAAGCCTTCGGAGGTCTGACGAGCTTTCACAGAGCTTAGCGCAAGGAGATTATTAACATGCACATTCACAAGGAGATCCTGGTGTCCGAAGCGATTTGTGAGGATCTCGACTGCAGGGTCATAATTTTGTTCTGCTAAACGGATGCCTTCGACAGCTCACTTCGCGCTCCCACTTAAGTAAATGAGGAGGTACTTGAATTTTTTGATGCGCGGTAGCTCGGTATTCTTGTCGATAGTAGCGTCGAAATGGTCCCAAAAGGTCTGCCATCCACAAAGCTTACCATCAAAAGTTGGTATCTGGAGCTTTGGCAGTTCAACCGCAAGCAAATGGCGCGCTCTCATCTGCTCTGCTGCTTTGCCGGAGTTCGGAAGTTCTAGGTTGCTTGACCTGGGTCCAGTGGCTCGGGCCTGCATTGTGGCTGCCTTTTCACGTTCCTGTAGGCAGAACTTGGCTCACGACACGACTCAAAGGATTTTCGCGTTGTACTCGTCTGCTGTTTCCACTTCACGGTCCAGGTTTTCTTCGTCCGTTGCCGCCAGAACGACGTCGTCGAGCCTCGAAAGTGCTGCTTCTTTATCGTTAAGGAAGTCTATGTGGCTGGTAATCTGGGAGGCATCAGGATCCGGTTGCTGCAGCAGGCCCGATAACATTGCAAGGGCTCGGGTGACAACAGCTCTGACTGAGCCGCACTTCTCAAAATGGTCAGTAGTCAACATGGTCGTGATGTTCAGCGAAGTCTCCAAAAGGGTGAATCCCGGGTTTTGTGCACCAAAATGTAACAAATAACATGTTTGCAGACGTTAGATGACGACCCATTTATTCAGCATGGAGCCAAAGCTGTCCCAACTTAGAGCGTACCCATCCCCCCTTCGTCGTCTTCACTATCAATCGCGCATGCTCCTCGATGCTTCGTTCCGCCGCATTTTGCAACACGGTGTTTGGGGCGTCATTTGGGGTTTCTTTCTTGTGGCGGTGTTGTATGTAAAGTCTCTTCGGAACAAACGTTTAACACCTAGCTCAGCTCTCTGTTATTCTCAATAGAGACGAGCAGTACAGTTGTGCTACATTGTTACAGACTTATTTCTTGAATAAAGATTGTAGTCGTCGGTGGTAATGAAGGCCGGCAGGTGATTTAACACTAATATCATCCTTAGCGATTGCGCGAAAGCACAAGCTGGAGCCGCAGGACGGTACCCAAACTGTAACACCGATCAACGCATCACGATATGTGGGACGGCAAGGGGCAACTCACATTTTCTGATCGATGACGCTCTTGAGATACTGGAAGTCGGCGTAGTCACCACTGGCTGCGGCTACAATCTGGTCGTTTACCTTCAGAATGCGGGGGCAGTTTCTGAACCTTGCCAGCGACCCGTACGAGCCGAGGATATCTGCGACAAGCATGACTCCGCCATCAAACTTGGTCGCCAGAACGGACGTAGCCGTGGTCATGGGGCTCCTGAAATAAATACGGGTAATGTTGTTAAGGTGCATTGCGCATGTGCCCGCTGTTGAAGATCACGCGACACTTAAAAAAGGTGGCCTGCCACGCAAGGTGCTGTCGCTCATTCTGCGGCACAGCCTTTTGTGAATATCGTCATATACTCACTCCTGTCTCTTCCATATACACGTGATTTCCGCGACAGTATAAATATAGCAGAATAATTTAATGAAATTTTACTTTAAGAAAGCTCAGCCATCACACAGCACAACAATCATGTCACGTAGACTGCGTGAACGACATCTCGAAGTGCGAACGCAGTGTAATATGGCATGGATAGCTTAGCCAATCACTACGGTGCACGGTTTTCTGCTCAGTTTCACGAGAAAAGAGCTGAGCTATGCTCAGTGATGGCAATCATAGAGTTTACCGGTTGCAGTAAACATGAATGGGTAGTAGGAATATCACTCTGTGCCCCAGTTTATTGCTGCATCCGCGAACTCTGTGAAACCATAAGTTGCAGTTAACAAAACAGAGACCCACAGCAGCTTACGGGCTGTGAAAGCTTACTGAGTACGTAAAAGTACTCCTGTGTGCGAAAAACGTCAACTCATCTAGCATTATCATAGGTAGACTCGCTTCCTCTAGACACTTCGCAGCAAGGCCCATTAGCAGGAGCGCTCACTGTGTCTTTACCGCTTTACTTACTGAGTCCGCTGGCGTGCCCCATCGTAAATAGCTGCCGGGACTGTAGGATGAAACTTGGAAAAACCAAACGAGTCTTGCCCCGGACACACAGAGATGTTGAACGCCATTTCAGCCATTTCTTTGGGAATACGGTAATGCGCCTAACGCTGATTCTGAATTTAAAGAAATCCTCCCTGCAACTTGAAAACAATATTCCCTGGGAGCTCAACTTAGATTATTAAGCAACATTCAGATAAAAAAGCAATAAATTATTAGCACATTATACTTTTAATGTTGCGCTAATCGCAAAGCTGTAACACTGTACCGGCTGCTACCGCCGTATGAGCGCTACAAGCTTTCGGCGCCACATTCAAATCAACGTGCGATTACCGTGCGATGCTGCGAGCGGTTGATCGATGGTACAGTAAGCTAGAAAAAATTTCATACTACAAATGATTGCATTTATAAAACATGGGCCGGCATGGTACTAAAACACAGCTTAGTGGCCGTTATTAACTGAGCTTTCACAAAAGTTCATACGATTAAAATTATTTTTCCAGCCACTTGGAGTTGTTTAAAATTAAAAACCATTAAAAATTTAAAAACCATAAAATGACCAGACGTTTCGAGACGAATTCGTTCCCTTCTTCAGGAGTGACTTTGGCGGTGCGCACCGGTCATAACTGCAACATAAATTATGTACAGTCAAATGCTTATCTCCACCATCATTCGGTCCAGGGCCATAACTAGAGGGGAGTTGAGGGGGTTTTGTAACCTCCCGAAGTTTCTTGATGCTTCAACTTTTCGGGTGGCACTGATGTATTTACATACCTCCACATTGACTACCAGTGGCTAAAGTTAGCCGTTCTACACGTAAGCACCTACCGAAAAATATTACTTGTAGTTTCCTATATTATAATGTGTTGAGGCACGTTTGCTATTTACTACACTGTCCCAATCTGAATGACAGTTTCGTAACTCGGGGCCTTCACGTCTACCAGTAATGATGATGGTGAAAAGTTATAGATTGCTTCACTAAAAAAAAAATGTGGTTGATCCCTCTTTTTAGGAATAAGTATAACACGACAGTGAAACGTGTCCTCGCAGAGGTAGTTGAGTATTAATTGTGCATTGTTTCGCAACAAGGGTAAAATAATGAATGCTGCAGTAACAAATTGCAATGTCTCGCGAAGAACGGCGAGCAGCTCGAAACTTGCAGCGCACACCTAGAGCAGAAAACAGGCACAAAATGATCACGCACAGGATGAGCGCGGACAAACAGGCGTCACAATTCTTACTTCGTGTGTGAGCAGATCGTAAACGCGGCCGTGGCAGCGAGAGAATTGACGTTCGTGCTCTCTTTAACTTCTATAACTTCAAAGCAAATTTGCGGTGGAAGCACAAGAGGTACAAAGCACCCGAATCACGAGACAAGCGCGCAAGTGAGCGACCACGCCAGATAGCGTCTATACGTACTTTGACTACGCCATCTGGAGGCACGCGCGCACGGCGACGTGCGGGGTGGCGCGGCACGACGACATTTGGAGCGCGCGCCCGTCGTGCCATCTCGCTACTGATTACTGAAACGCTCTGAAGTATCCGAGCTCCGAGGACCGCCAGTGGTACAAGGTGCATATAAATGATTCGCTGCTAACATTATCGAGAACGGTTGTTTTATGGTGTAGCGTTAAGCGTTGCACGCTGAGATACGCGAGGCTGCAAGATCGACCCTCACTGTGGAGCTTTTCGTTTTTTTTTGCAGTCTGTTAGTAAATATTTGCAACGTCATATCCGTGACGGAAATACGTCACAGAGCCGTTGTGTACTCCGGCATAGAACACCTTCATGATAAAAATTGTTTTGTAAGCTAAGTTAATGAGGACAGCCTCAAAAGTGATCTAGCAGACAATACAAACCTGTAGCATCTTTAAAGGGTGGCTTGGAGCCTTGCCGGCATCCTCATGCGTCAGTCAATGTACGAGAAGCAGTGAAGTTCTCCTCGTTCTTTTTTTCTCTTTCCTTTTGTTCCCAACAAAATGACTAGTGATCAGCAACAAAGAATAAAATTATCGGAAGGTCTTTAATCAACTCTTATCACTTACAGCGCAGCACTGAAACCTAACAAACATGGGTCGCGGTAGCGTTCTGTCACTGGACGACAACGTGTGCATGCACACTCAAGTGTGAGTGCTTGGAGAAACATCATGGGAATGTGTGAAATGTTCGTGAAAACACATTTGAGATACACATTCCTGCCAAGACGTGGCGTGCTTGATTGCGGGTCTCACGTACCAGAACGACGATGACGAGAAAAAAGAAAAAGAACATCCGCTCACTGATGGCTTCACAAACACTACCTTAAATGAAACAGTCAAGGTGCTCACATTTGTTGTGCACAAAAAAAAATTCCAATTTCGCACAATGTGGTGAAATGTGCGTTACCGCACTAGGGATTCAGCTATTCACTTTACTTATATAGTTAGAAGTAACAACGAACCGCTTTACTCTGGCACAAATCACATGTTCAGGGTATCTTGGAACCACGTCTTACACCACGCTTGACAATTTGCACAACACTCGTAAAGAGGAAGGGAGAGAGAAACAATTTTATTAAAGTGAAAAACAAATATGGCGGAAGTCAGGCCACCACCTCATTGAATTTCCCGAAGCACACAACACCAGGGAAACGTCGTGTGAACGGCACTGCAGTGTTAGCTTGCGCTAACAACGTCCGCAAAATATACGCTGAGTGGGGTCGTTGCACTGCGACATTTGAACGTAACGCATGGAGATGTGAGTGTGCTGTAAAGTGTTACCAGAGTCCTGTTACGTAGCATTTCTTCCTGCACCAGAAGAACCAGAGCTTACCGGTAATCTTCGAGGAGCATTGTGTGAATGGCGTACAAAGGTGGTGGCGGTGGTGACATGCCTTACCGCAACACGTGGTGGGTGGATGTGTGTGAATTCCCGGATGAAGTGCCATGCGGACATTTTCAACAATGAACAGGTGAATCTGTTTAAATGGTTCGTGTTACGCGTGCCACGATGAAAAAAGTGGTGCATCAGCTAACCATCCAGTATAGTCAGGAAAAAAAATGTTGCACCCGCGAGGATACACGACAAAGAAAGTGTGCTCCATTGGTAGTGCAGTCGAAGCTCGCTATAACAAAGCCGTGGTATTCGATATTCTTATAAGCGTTCATCGTCAATCGATGACCTAGTCGGCAAACAAGTTAGAGGCTTACTCATTCGTATCCGAGAATTTAGGTTTATGAACGAACGTTATATCGAGTATCGACCGCATATGCTGCCGTTCATGGCCAGTTGGCGCTGAACCCCAAGCTTGTGCTCCTTCTGTGTGCTAGTCGCGCGTTAGAAGATGGCGAAGTAAATGACACTACTTGCAGCAATTCGGCGAGACCCGGAGCTGTGTCTGTCATGTGCGGACGGACGTGCAGCATATCTTATATCCAATCCGTGCTTTGCACATACACTCGCACACATGCGCACAGAACACACATAAATGATTCATCACTGGTGCGTTTTTTTTTTCACAAAACAGCATAGCGATGCGACTACAGCACCGTCCACTAAGTGCAATATCCCTCCCGCAACCGGCTGTAGTTTATGGTAAGAGTGCACAGAATTCTGAGTGTGCAAGGCCCCGTAACAGTATACCATCGGTGAGAAAAAACAAACCAGCTATGACGGCCCAAGCGAATAGTTCCTAACAGTATAGAAATGGCGAGAAGGAATCAAAAGAAACAGATAAGAAACGAAGGAAGAAAGAGGGGCAGAAGGAGGAGGAAATACAAACAACAAAGCACTTTTTTTTTGCTAAGAATAATTCGAGATACGACTATTCTCTACGTTATGTACAAACGATTATCTACGGGCTTTTGTGTATCAGAGAGGTGCTCTTTTCTTTTGCGTATGTGTCGACAAGAGAAGAAAGAGAACGACGTGGCTTTTTCTTTGTCCGCGACTTGTGGTCTGTTGCGGGCTTCTGAGCAAGTCATCCGCGCCAAAAAAGTAGACTCACTTCAAAAAAAAAAAGGCTGTGTATTTTTGTTTTAATCCAGCACACGACTCTCACGCCACAGGGGCAAAAACGACGCTTCAAAGCGTCATCACAGGTGAGAATCTGTCGAGCCCTTCACCGACTCACTGTGTTTTCTGATGTTTTCTAGCAGCGGTGCTCGTTTACAGAAATACACGCACATACATACACACACAAAAAGAAACATAATCTATCTGGTCAACAAGAAAACGTCACCCTTAGTCATGGGACACACACACACGCACAATGTTGGTGGTCTCGACCTCCAAGATTGCGCACTGCCGGCACGCCATCTCGGAGGCCATGGCCTGAGTATGAGCAACAAACGATGAAGACTCGTAGAAGTACATAACGTCACGCGCTTCTGTCGAAAACCTTAACGTTGGCACTGTTTTTTCGCGCTGAATTCTTTTATTGCGAGATGAATCCCCGTGAGCACTGTTTCGGTTTGCCTCGGGATGGGAGAAAAGCTGGTACGGAGGCTTGTAGCGGTTCAACTGCCAGCCGCGCATCGGTTCTCACAATCTTGAGTTACCTTGAAGCATTTTGCGGCACATACCTGAGCATGTTAAATTTATCAATAAACACCACGTAGAGAAGATAGTGGTGGGCCATGTTTAGAGCGTTGTGAATACTTTATATTCTAATTGTAGAAGAAGCTATAAATTATTGATCGTCGATATTAAAAAGAGAAAAGCGAGGCGTCTCGTTTGATACCGATGAAACAGCTTCGAAGCCGGATGCGCTCGTTTAGCCGGTCAAATCAAATTGACGTCATGTACCAATCTTGTTTTAATTTCGTTTCAGGGTTGGATGATTGACGGTACTGTTTTTATTTATGCACCCCTGCTTGTACATTTATGTAATCTCGCAGCTGCATTTTGGTCATCCATTACTTCGAGGTGCAATGAATGCTGTTAGACATAAAACGTAATTACGAGTAAAATGAAGTAGCCAGATGCATGGAACTTGCTGTCCCTCCCACCTTTCCTCTTTTCATTCAGATCACCAATCGCGAACACGCAGATGCCATAAAAATATAACAAGATGCAACATCATTATTGAGGATGCCTGATGGGCTTCTTTTGATGTTTGCCAGTTTGAATCAATGCAAAGGCGGCGCCAGGAATATTTTACCGGGAGGGGGGGGGGGGTAGGCAGGCGGGGAACTTAGTCTTGTGTTATGATTCTGTTATGACTATGTTCCTTCTTGGCCAAGGGGCAACGGGGGATAGGCGAAAAAGTTTTTTTTTTTTGGTGGGGAGGAGACGCTTCAGCTCCCCCGTGCCGGCCCCAGGCACAGCCCCTGAATCGATGTGAAAACAAGCTGGGAACTCTCAACCAGCAAGCTTAGATCACAGTGCCACTCACACACAGCCGTAGCATTCTAAGTGAAAGCATCAATAGGGCTTGCCTCAAAATAGACCAGAGTTGAACAGAAACTCTGGCTGGGCAATTAGTTTCGCACCGTGTAACATACCAGTACCATTCAAAACAGGTGCATTACTTCGAAAGACTTCATAATAAACCTACCTGTAGGGCAGTTCACAACAAATACACAGAAAACTTGTAGACTGAGCGTAACAATTATTGCAAATGAATCGGACGCGCGGCCATTTCGCAGCGTCGATGTGGTATTGACGACACTAACTATAGTGCAATTCTGTACATTTGAACATTTAAAATAGGAACAATTTTAATGGATCTGTTAAAAGAAACTGCGCAAGTACATTTGACCATGACTATAACGAGCACTGATAATGAATTATAGGTTATAGCGAACCAAGCATGAACTTCTGTTGGTTATTCTTGCCTTCAGTGACACCTTTTTTGTTATAACGAAACCGAAAACATGACAGCCACTGTGATATGTGCTGAAACGAAGAAATGTTTTGTTCAAGTGAGGCTCAAAGGTCTAAATTGCTCGAAAAGTTGCTAAAATATATATTGTTTTTGTTTTGATAAACAAAAATAAAACAAAAAAGCATTTGCCTAGTTGTGCCAGCCTATGAACAGAACGGGGAAGCTTTAGAAGCCCACCGTGATGGCAGAGATGAAAAATTCTTGAACAAGGTGTTTCTCTGGAGCCAGCATATCATCAAGCAGGCTTGCCTTCTTCGCGGCTGCAAGAGCTTGTCTAAGCGCGCGTATGTGTGAATACGTACAGTCCTGGTCAAAAGTTTCCAGGCCACGCTTCCATTGAAATACATGGGATAGAGGCCTGGGAACTTTGACTCCCCTTTCCCTCATACATGCGCTATATAAGGTAAAAATACACACTCTAAGTTGGGCAGCGGCCACCTTGAAGACGACAAGTCCGCTTGTGGAAGCGTCTGCTCCCGCCCACACCTCGTGCTCAGAAATTTTTCACACCTTCAATCTTCTATCTTTCCCTGAACTTTTGTCTTGTGACGAAGGGGGCGCCACTTGTCTGGCGTTGAAGAAAGGCAATCGCAGCGACCGTGTATACAATCGAGCCAAGGAAGGGCAACGAAGCGAAGGAAAGCATGTGACAAGTTTACTTGTAGTAATTATTATATGCAACGCGAAGAAAGGAAGGTGCATGAAAAACCAACTTCTCGCTGTTCGGGACCGAACTTGCTATACCTTCGTTACGTGTCCAATGCGAGACAGCATTGAACGCGTTATTTGAATGTGGCAGGTTTGGTACCGGCCAGCGAAAAGTTGGTTTTTCATGCACCTTCCTTTCCTTACGTTTCATACAATAAGTGCTACAAATAAACTCGTCGCATGTATTAATTGACTTGATTGCGTGTTGGTTGGAACTGATGTTGTGTCTCACGAAACAAACGAGGCCTCAAATTTACTTTCTTTCATTCAATGAAGGCAGTTTCTATCGAGACAGATAGCCGATTTGTTAGAGCCTGTATACCCTTATATCTACTTTTACTATCGAATGAATATGGGATGTAACGAACTGATTTATGGCCCAGACTCTGCTTCGTTATAGAGAGGTTTCACTGTGCTCCATCTCCTAATTTCCAAAACCTACACGTGCTTTGAGCAACGTGCATGCTTCTCTTGTATTTTTGAAAACTGGTGTGGAATAACAATAAACAGTAAAAGTTAAACGTGCGTCTTGGTGCGCTTTAATTAATTACATAGCGTGACGTAGTTATATGACGTCGCCTACGTCTTCAGTTTGTGCAGATTAGTGCATAGGCGTGACGTGCGGTGTGTGATAGTTAGTCGATCCAAACAGAGAAATAACACAGACGCGCATAGCTATGTGCACTCATTTAAGAGGAAAACAGTTTCATATTTACAACGTGCAATTTTGTTACGTGCTTTTTAAACTCTATGGTGAACGATTCAGCGAAAGCGCGTTAACGAAACCACACTTAAACAAAGTGCTAGAGACAAAAACTATTACCATGCTGACTCACTTTCGTATCAATGGGAGGACACCTGGACTAGTACAACGTGCCTAACACAAAACTACGCAAATCAATTTGAACGAATGCCTGCCGTAAAGTGCACCACCTTTAACCACAAAACCATCGCGAATATACAATGGCGTCGCACTGGAAATTAATGAAAAAAAAGGAGTTATAGCAGACAGAGAATCCGACATGTGCGGCAGGGATTTTGCATATTTATTGTGTGTCGAGACCACGAAAGAAGAGTTCTCACCATTGTTCAAAGAAGAAACGCGGCTTAAGTCGAGAGTCCTACTGTTTAAGTGAGTCAGTTGGAAACGTTTATGTTCCAACGCTTGATGCACTATGTTTAAGTTTGAACGTTGTCTTTTTTTTTCTTGAAAGCTGCTGTTGTCATCATAAGTACAACCTGGGGATGTTAATTCCCTGTAACGACACCTGGACTGCTACAATATTCTCATTGATCCCGAGTTGACAAGCAGAACCTTTCCTGCCACTTATTTTTTTAACATTATTACTTCTCCAGTATTTAACATCCAATGACATATGACTACAATAGATAAGGCACTAAAAACAGGAATTCTGTATTTATTTAGTTTTTGTTCTTACTTTCTGGTCACCTGGCAGCAAAATCTAATAATAATTTACAGCTTTATATCATAACTGTTTCTGCGCCATGCAATAATTTCTCGTTTTTATTATCTATTACGATCTATTTTATCAATGTTTATGTTTTATGAGGTCGAAAATTATTTAAAGGTACTAATACACCACGGAAAGCGTTTTATAGGATTCTTACGTGCGCAGCAGCCGTTCCAGCATTTTTCCTGCTCGTCCAGGAATGTAGGCTATTTTATGAGTGGATGTGAGGGCCGCCATATTGGGTCGTTAACCATCATGTTTTGTATCTACAACTAAACGAACAGTGTTAAGATAGATGCGTACGCAAGAATACGGTTGGGATGGTACGTACGACGTTTGATAGCTTCATTGTTTTACCTCGCGATATACAAAAAAAAAAAAAAAACATGGGCTTACCAGCCCAAGATGGCGTTGCCCATATGTCTTACAGAAGATAGACTATAGAAGTGCGCGCACTGACTTTGCGCTTCTTGGGTGCAGGAGCAGGAACCATATTGCGAGGGGCAGGGAATACAGGAGCTCATTCGCCTCTTTCATCCCCACGTTACCCTACGAAAGCTTTTAGCATTCTCTCCAAGGCCCGAGGTGTTGAAAGACTCGCGCACCTCACTTGGTTTTGCACAGCCTCCGTGAGTGGTCCATATTTGACGATGTCAGGTGAGGACGTCATCATGTGACGTTAATGGCTTTCGAAACTTTGGCGATATATGAAGTCATGGTGATGTTATATCATGACATCATCACGTGATGATTTTAAGCATCCCTCGTGTTGACGACGCCTATACGGTTCATCTTCGCCTTTGATAGAGGCATCTAAAATTAGAAAAGCGTGAGTGGCGTTTTGTGGCCGCATATTGGTCCGACTCTCGGTCTGCTAAAGTGTGGCACACATATATACATCTTTCGAAACGTTACTAAAGGAACGTGAGGGTTCTGCTTTTGCAAGGTTTTGTAGGTCCGTACACACAATGGGCGCGACACAGTTGTGATTCATTCTCCCGTCAAGGAGTGTTCCAACATGCCATTACAACATACTCGTCCTCGAGCGCTTGCAAGAAACCACAAGTCGTCCTGAGGCAGTGCTGAGCAAGTACGGTTTGAACGTAGACGGCGCTTGAGCGCGGGATACCCGTCATCGACGTGGTAGTAGAAAATGAAAAAAAATTAAATTAATGTAAAAGAACAGACGTATAGTGAAAGCTCGTCAAGTGACCGAAGCAGGGAGCGCAGAGGTCACGATGAAAAGCAGCTTTCCGCGACTCGACGCGCCGCATGCTTAGGGATGCAGCTTAAGCCGCGTCGTTATAAATGCCCTTTTGGTTTACCCCACGTGGGTTACACTGTGTTGAGATGGAAGAGTGAGGGTGACAATAGGAAGAGAGTGATACAGAAACAATGAGAACACAATTTATAGCTCGCAAACCTGTCCACACTCACGCTAGGCGTAATGACATTTGATCCGAGTCGAGCTTGATGTGAGGCTGGTTTGGTTGGTAATGATAGAAGAGAGTGATTTACAAACACGCACCCCGTTAAATAAAAATAGTAAAAAAATGAGATCGCCAAAGTTCACACGGCGAATATCTGCGTTCAACGACGCTACTGAACTTGCTGGCACTGCAGCCGCGGCTCAATGTTTGGCGCCAATAATCTTGGCGACATCATGAGCAGAGATGCTATCAAGCATCGTGAGATCACGTTCGAAACGTGAAAACGCGTGCTCTTCTCTCACATCAAAGATGTATAAACACTTCGTCGCGTAAACGTTAAGAAAAACTAATTAACAAGCGGGCAACTGAAGAGTTTGTTAAAGTTCTGTCCACCACGGTGGAGCAGTGGTTATGGCGTGCTGCTGCTCACGATTCCCTGGGCACGGCTCATGACGGCGACAAGCAGGCGCAGCGGCTATCGCTTGTGCTGCTGCTATAGCACCACCACCACCATCGCCGCTGCTCTGTCGCCTTGCTAAGCTACCGCACACCCGGTCAGCTACCATGGCCGTTTGAACCCTGCACGCGGAATGTCAGGGAGCACTGCAATCATGGCGCGCAAGCGGCCATGCCACGTAGTAATTTTTGTATATCGCGGGCATTTGTAGTAAGCAGAAGAACACCAATACTTAATATATAGAAGGCTAGAAACTGCCTAATTAGATGTTTCGCAAACTGATATTGAACTTTCTAAGTTGAATATTTCGCCCAGCTTTGTTCCTTCAACTGTTGGTTATTTTTTTTCTTGCCAAATTAGGACAATTGAGAAAAAACAGTCACCCCCCCCCCCAAAAAAAAAAAAACAACCGTGACTTCATGCAATATTCAGGAACATGCATTTTTGCGCGTCGTGATAGAGTGCCTCGGCGTATTTTTAAACTCTGGCTGAAGTTAACTGGCGCAACCTGTGTGCTTATTTCTTAATTAAGAATGATCTTTGCCGATTCATGTCATCATTTTAACATAACACGAGATGACGCATATAATTTTTACCCGATGTCTTCCGAGCCAGGCTAAGCGTCACTCTCTTGTCGGATCTCTTAGCTCTGACCTTTCCACACTGTTACTTGTTCCATGCAACACCACGTGCACTTTGTCTGCATATGCAAAAAGGAAAAAAAAAACACCCAGCAGATACCCTACGTATCACTGTTCTGCAATGTAACATCTTTCGAGTACATCGACGCTCATTTTGCGGAAGCGATGTTGCCTTCCGAGGGGCGCTTCAAATCTGGGACTAGTTCATCGCGCGCCAGGAGAGGATGGCGGGTGTCAACAGCTGCGCCACCGCACGGAATCTGCAAGGTGGAGCACTTATAAGTACGCACTCCATGGTAATACTCAGTCGGCGTTAACAAGCCACCCGGCTTCAAGCTCGTTTTTCAAAAGGTTACGAATCCCGCGATGCCTGCGAGGTCTGTCGCGGCGACGGAAGAAAGCCAGGGGCTCCCAGGTGCCGCTGTTCCCTCGACGCCATTTCGCACTCTGGAACGGCGTGACGAGAGCGACGGACGGCGGTGGTGGATGAATACACAGTTGCTGCCACAGCAGAACAACAGCGTGGCGCGTTGGCACACCGTCACTGCAGCACTGGTAAGCTTGCTCACTCGTCTTGGTGCCGGCGGTCAGGGCCTGTTCGGCTGCGGTGCTGCGGAAAAGAGCACCACGCAGGCGGCCACGGCGATGGAGAGCAGGAAAGCGGCCAGTAGAAAACGGTCGCACACGACGGCCACTTGATGCCACTCTCCCCGCACGGAGTCGCGTCGGTCGCGTTCCGCCACGCGAAGCTCGTTCTTCTCGATCGTCTGGTACACCTGCGCCAGACAAATGCACCGTCACTCGGATTACGTTGTGGACAAAGCGATATGCGTGTTTCTCAGGCATTGGCGTAATCAGGCAAGGGGGGAGGATGTCGACCCCCCCCCTTCCCCCGAAGATTTAGTTGTGCATGTGTATATACACGCATATATGCACGCATACAAACACGCAAACGAAAAAAACAAACATAAAAGGTGGTTTGAATTAACATTCATAACAAGACATTAACATTTCTAATTATACCGGATGATATCGCACTGAACCACCTTTTTTGTTTTTGCAATCTGGGAACGCTACACATGATGTGCCATGCCAGAACATATTAAAATATGGTTTTTAATTTCATTCATTTTCTAAATGTAGTTTCTGGAATTCTATTAACATTTATTCTTCATACCATCAACTGACAAAAACAAAACTAAGCCGAGAATGTGGCGTGCATGACATCTACATATTTTGTTTTAGTACTCTCTCTGCCGTGCTATACCTCTACCTGTGGAGCATGACCCAAGTGTGCCCACCTTGGCGAGCACCCGCAGGAACTGCTTCTCGAACTCGTCCGAGGAGCCGTCGACTGCGGGCCCGGGCACCGGAGGTGGCGGCACCCCACCGCCCAGCATGCTCCCAAGTCCGGCGCAGAACTCCTTGCGATGCCGCAGGCGCGGTGAGAAGTTGTACCGTTCTATGTGGTCCAGCTCCTGCTTGTCCGAGTCCAGCGACGGACTCGGCGGCTGCAGCCGAGACGACTTGTTCGACTCGCGCGACGAGTCGTGCCGCTGGTGGTGGTTCTGCGCACGCGTGCGCGCGAGAGATTGAGAAAAGGGGTGATTGGAAAGTGAGGGTGTCAAATAGGACTGAAACTAGTCTGCTACTGCACGCGTGGAAGAGGAGATGAGCTAAATTCTAAAAAGAGGTGAGCAATTGATTCTACGTGCTGACCTATGTGCTACATTCGAGCGTTGTTTCAGAGCGCTTCGACGACTCTGAAAAGTTGATGTGTTGGAGTAAGTAAGCATTACAACTACAAAATGAGGTGGTAAATACATGATAAGGAAGGAGAAACATGACTCGTATACCGTTTGTACTCTTTGTAGAGCTTTAAAGCAAGCCAAACTGCTATAGCCGGCAATAGCTGGAACGAATTCATCTTTTAGCCACTTTGCGGGATACAAATAAGGAGGAAGCGGGAAGTGAAACAAATGAGCACTCGTTCGTTTCACTCGTTGCTTCGTCCATGTTTGTCTCTTGCAAAGTGGCTAAAAGATGCTTTAAGACTGCTGTATTCACTACTTTCAAAACGGTCAGCGTGCTCTCAAATGACCACACGCATGCACAATTAGTGAAGATTGTCTGCTTTATAACGTGCCACGGAAGGTAGTTCACTGCTGTGGCTCAAAGCTGTCGCCTTCTTAAAGTAGACTTCAAAACTCTAGAATTATCTCTCACAACACAATACTTTCGGCCGGTTCTTTCAGAACACCACGCTCAATTTTAGAGCACCCTGAGGCGCTTTGATGGTCTCATCCATTGGCATATACGGAGCCCTTCCGGTAGCACTTTCCCTGCTTCATGCGCTAAAGTAGGTTCCATTGACAGATTGAGAATGTGCTTGACATTTTCCATTGACACATCCGGATCAGCTCCGTCACGCTATCCACTCCACGGAGCCATTTTTTTACTCCGCAAAGAGCGACGAATTCGACCGGAAGTCGCAACGACCCGTGCCCTGGAACGGTGCGCACTGTGGGCGCGTCGATGTTCGCTGGTGACGTCAGCCGCACCTCAAGTCGAAGCTGACTTTTTGTTAGCATGGAGTGGCTGTGTCCAGCGTGTCATCTCATGCAAGAAAGGAAAGCGGACACATCGCCTTCCATTCTGAACCTGCCAATAGCTCCAGAGGGAGCGAGTGGGTTCCATTGGTAGATCCCCTTCGGTTGCCCTTCGCCAGAGTGGAGTGCTGTGGCACACAGTTCGTCGGGTACTCTGAATCCGCGAATGAATGACATCAAAAGCGGAGTCCGATCGAGATCTGATCATGTGACTCCCGGGCCTTGTCTGTTTGCAGCAGATAGTGCGGTGACGTGCATCCTCTTTAGGCCTATGACTGCTCTGGCGAGCGGCTGCACGCTTGGCTCAGACACGCGTTCTATGGCTTAGTTCATGAGAGAGCGCCACATTTTTGACATCTGGCTGAGAGCATGGTAGCACCCATGATTTCAGCCACATAATGTGCTATTATCTTATCCCGGAATAGGGACCCGCCACAGTAGTCTCAGGGCTAAAGCACTTGGCTGCTGACCCGCAGGTCGCGGGATCGAATCCCGGCCGCGGCTGCTGCATTTAGATGAAGACGTAAACGCTTGAGGCCCGTGTGCTTATATTTACGTGCACGTTAAAGAACCCCAGGTGGTCGAAACTTCCCGAGCCCTCCACTACGGCGTCTTTCATAATCATATGGTGGTTTGGGGACGTTAAACGCCATAAATTATTATTATTCTGGAATAGGGTACGTGGATTTTAGTGCATGTGCATTCACAATACGTGCACGTGTATACTCATGGTCACAAGTTACCGTGGCGCGAGATTCTTGTTCGGAACTTGGTAACTCAGCTTTTACGACGTGGGCGAAGGCGATTATCCATTAATTTAGAAGTATCACGCTTAAATAGAGCCTGTATTAAGTGCCAGATGTGAAGCCTATGTCCTGGCTAGTATATTTCTGTTCCCTAAAGTACAATACCTTTCGTTCGTCGCTGCTAGATCCGCAGCAGCCTAGTAGCAGCAGTCGGGCCAGAAATCCCAGCACAAGCCGGCGCAGACCGCGCGGAACCTCGGCACCCCTGGAACCTCGGTGGTGCAGACTGAGCGTCACCACACTCAGCGCCGTCGTGCACGCCACCACGCACGTGCTGAGGCCGTAGTAGACGCCTGCGTAGGTGTGACATGCACTCAGAAGTGTGGTTTTCTGGACCAGTTATTACACGACAAAGTGAAGGGTTTCAGCACGTTGAGACGACAGCATAAGAAGAGAAATGCAAAGGACAAAGGCTGGACTGCAGGGCTGTTGTGCACCAATGCTATGACGTTCTCACGGATTAGTGACCCTCTCATGTTCTCTACCACTTTTTTGTATAGACAAATTGCTTTCGCGGCAAAATCGGGCTAATGTCCTCCAACAATTGTGGCGGAGTAGAAATAGCCTTCATCGTTGGCATATACATGAGGGACATTGAAAAAAAAAAGCGGTCTTCTCATAGATATATATCGATAATATCATTGCTCATTTCATTCTTCTTACTTTTACATCGAAGGCTGTGTATAACGAGGCGAAACCAGAAAGCGTTTTCCACAAGAAACGATAACGGCCTCCATCGGCTACACTGTTAGTTACGTCATTACCCACTTCGCAACCAAGCACGTACGCCATTCGAAGCGCCGTTAGCGACGTCATTCTCTGCGTCGTACCAAAGCACGCGTGTCATTGGCTGCGCCTTCATTGACGTAGTTCGTCCCTTCGTAGCCATGCCGCCGAGTCCCCCCGCGCTGCACATTCAATTTACAACTTCCACACGGGGAGGGCACGGAGCGTACGAACGCCCGAACAGCAGACAACTTTCCAACAGCTGATACGTGATAATATTCATGTTCGCCGGGCCGATGCAGCAGTCCGGCGCACAAGAGCAGGCCCATGTGGCGAAGCGCAAACAGCAACTGCGCACCGAGTGTCCGGCAGCCGCCCGAGCCGAATACAAGCGACATCGGCGAGTCGAGGAAACGACATTGCTGGCAGATCAGCGTCAACGTGGCAACGTCGCGAAAGCGCTCGCCGTGGCCGACGCCCGCATTCAGCGCGAGTGTCTCGTGAGGCACTTCGTCTTCATCTGCGACCTCCGATGGCTGCACGTTTCAGATTCGCTGGTTAATCATCTGTACGGAGCGCTTGGGTAGGGGGTCCTCTTTCACTCCTCCGATACCAACTGCATGCTAGCAAACCAGCTCGCACAAACTCGACCTCGAGGGTCATTTATTTAGCCTGAATGTCCGGCCTTAATTACACATTGTTAATGACTTTCCTCTCGATACAAAACACCTGATTGAAATGCACAAAAGTTAGAAGCGTTGTAGCGCACATAGATGGGGGCAAAAGAAAAAATAGAACACAGCTCCGATGTTTCTTCTCCTTTTATCCCTATACGTGCACCAACCAGCCACCGTGGGCACAAACGTTAGTCTTTCTGCATGTTGCTCGTTAATATTAGCAAACGTCAGCATGTACTGCCAGTGCACTTTGTGTGACATCTGTGACGTAGCGACCACTCACTGAGCAAGGGCACCGAGGCGGCGGGCGGCAGGCTGTCGCGCACCACGACCAGGAAGACGGCCAGGCAGAGCAGCGTGTTGATGCCCAGCGTCACCTTCTCGCCGGACTCGCAGGGCACCAGGAAGCCTAGAAGGGCCAGCGCGTTGACCACCACGCACGGCAGCACCAGGTGCAGCAGCTGCGACCCCGGTCGCCGGCGAATTCTCAGGGTGTACGTGACGCCCCGGTACTGAGGCGTCGCCGCCAGGCCGTCGCCCTCTTCGCCCGCGGCGGTGGACGTCGAAGCTGCCGTGGTCGACGCGTCCGGCGGCGGGTGCGCCTGCTGCGCGACGGTCATCTCGAGCAGCTCGAACTCGCCGTGCTTGAGAAAGCGGCCCAGACCGTCGGTGGTCTGGCCCGGCTCTAGCTCAACCTTTGCGGAGAAAACAGAGAAAAGAAAAGACATATATAGGTTAGTTTCGTGCTTCCCCTGTGCAGATGTGAAAGGGTAAAGGAAAATGATGATGACAGAAGTCAAGACACCGTGAAAAGTGGACATAATTAAAGAGGAAAGAAGGCAAGACAGACAGACAGACAGACAGACAGACAGACAGACAGACAGACAGACAGACAGACAGACAGACAGACAGACAGACAGACAGACAGACAAAAAGAATAGCGTATTTCGCACCGAGTCTTGCAAGGCCGTGTCAAAACAGAGCTGGTCAGCAGTCGGCTGGTACGAGCTTGACAAAAGACACACGTGAATTCACACGCCGATGCACGAAGTGTCCACGTGGTCAAATTGTAAATCACGAGTACTGGATAGGTATCAATCGGTTTCGCTTGGGAATCACTTGGCAATCACACCACCGAGAAGCTTACTGAGCCATCTGTTTCTCCTTTGCTCTATCTGTCTCTTTCTCTCTCCCTCTATATATTTAATTCTTTGTTATTCTCTCTTTCTATTTTTATTTCTCTTTCTGTTCTAATCTCTGCTTTCTCTACGTCTTTCTTTGTGTCCGTTTCTATCTATTTCTATCTCTCTATTTTATTCTTCCCATCTTTTTTCTTTCTTCTTTTTGTTTCACTCCATCTCTCTTTCTCGCTCTTCCTGTGCTTGTTGTCTCGCTCAGCCTATAGTTACTGCGTGCCATGCCGGACAAATTGGCCAGTTGCACCTGTTCGAGGAGTGATTCAGAAGATGTTAAAAAGAGGGTGCATCGGCATGGTGATTATTGTCTCTTGTCTACGGTGTGAATCGCACAAACGTTGGGCATAACAGCGCAGCTGTTAAATGAGTGCCTGCAAAGTCGATGCTTATTGGAGTAATCAACAGTGGCAGAAGTCATTAAAGTAAGTATATATCCTTTATTTCGTTTGGTCGATAGAACGAATAAAAAAAGATGCTAAAGAGCCGAGTTTATTATTGTGTACCGCCTCTTCGTGAGATGATATTCTTGAAAAAAGTAGAAGCGAATGAACTTGCTCAGTTCTTTTGCAGTTTCAATAGCTTCCTTGCTCTTTGGTTTTTCTCACCCATTGCAGCGTTAAATCAGAGTTGGAACTCCTCCGTCGCAGCATGCAGAAGTTATGGTGTCATGACTGTAACTCCTAAGTTAATGAACTCTTAGCTACTCTCTAAGAAAGAAGCCACGCATCGGTGGAACCGAGAATGACGTGCCTGTTGCGAGTCGTACGTCCATGAGACGAACTGCAGCTGGCAGAGATGAACGTCGAACGGGAAGTAGTGCAAGTCCAGGCGGCAAGCGCTCGACAACACCGCCTGCACCGGGAACAGAACTTCGCCTGTCCATCGCACGATCACGTTGCTGCCCAGGTGTCCAGCGTGGTAGTCGCCACGTGCGCTGCGAAGGATGAACTCTGCGTTGGTACGAATACTTGCGTAGAAGATGAACCTAAGATACTAAAGAATGCTAGTCCACATGCACGCGTTCTTGACGACTGCGACGCCAATTGATTACGGCTTTTGCCTATATGATAGTTGTTGGCATTCATTCATCTCGGGGAACTGATAATTCTGTCACATTGAAAAAGTCCGTTAGTAATCATTATTCCAAATTCCCAAAGAGATCTACGATTTGTTGTAGTGCGAACTTACACAAGGGACAAAGACAAAGTGGGCAACAGAAGAAGACGAGCGCTGTCTGTAAACTTTGTTCTTTGTTGGGTGCAGTGCAAGGAACACAAGACGCGGACGAGTATGAGAGGGACGGCGTTGTTCTGTTTACTTGCCCTGTTCCGCTTACTAACCTGCTTCTGTGTATTTTGCGCTGCACCCAAGCCTGCCTCACCAACTCGCCCAAGCTTATAACTTTGCAAATTTCGGTCGAACGAGCTCGGATAGCACTCGTTTTTGTCGCTCTCTTTTTGTCTCCAGAGTGCCTTGAGGGCACTCAATGATTGGACCTTTACTGTAGAAAAAAATTGGGAGCCTAGTATCACAGCACAGCAGACCAGGAAGCCACACGAGCCTTTTTGCCGTACTTGAAGACAAGCAGCATTGAGCTACCGCCTATGTGTGACATGTGACTTTTCTTCTCTCCATTTTAGTCTATTATTCCCCAGCCCTTGTGTAGGGTAGCAAACTGGACGTAGTCTAGTTAACCTTCCTACCTTTTCTACATTCCTTTTTCAAATCGGTGTGTCTGCTGTATAAGTGCGAGATGTAATATATGATCGATGCACAACTAGCTTGGTCGCATACCCAATAAACGTGTGCCTGTCTTTGTAACGCGTAATGTTTTACTATGGCTCGCTAATAAATTGTTTTTACAATGCCCTTCCTTACCAATGAGTAGCTCTCGTCACACGAGAGAGGCTCATTTTAAGTCAGTCATGCTCAAGGAATAAAACAGCCCCAATGCTTGCTGTGCCGCCGCCTCAGCTCCTCACAGCCAGTCACGTAGTGAACAAACGGCTTAGCCTTTAGGTACCAAGATTTTCTAGAGCTGCAATTGATATCTTTGCGCACCCCATTCTGTTTCTGGCTTTCAAGAGCATGTAGTCACGAGAGGATAGAAATAATAGCCACAACAGTGATTTCTAAATGTTGCAGTTGCTATTTCTGAAATGCCTGGTCGTTAAAATGTGTTATGTTAACCTCGTCTTACTTGTTATAGAGGACCAGGTCTGGCTTCCAGACTTGCGCTGATGGAATGCGCAGCACGCCGATGCCACCGAAGTCCGATGCGTTCCACTTGAGGTGAGCGTCTGTCCACCGCTGTAAGTACAGTACGACGAAAGCTTACGACATGCTGACAAAAACGCGGCATAGCTACGAGCAACGCACAAAATACCGGCTCAGCAAGGAGGTTTGAAAGCTGGCTTCTTTACATATACAGTATTAATGAGGTGAAAACAACTTAATGACCGTGGTGGTAGGTCAAGTGTTGGGTCTTGTCATTGAGCTTCAACGTACGCAAAACCTTTCTGTATTAATTTTCATTAAATAGTTGATTGAGCCCCGCCACGGTGGTCTAGTGGCTAAGGTACTCGGCTGCTGACCCGCAGGTCGCGGGTTCGAATCCCGGCTGTGGCGGCTGCATTTCCGATGGAGGCGGAAATGTTGTAGGCCCGTGTACTCAGATTTGGGTGCACGTTAAAGAACCCCAGGTGGTCAAAATTTCCGGAGCCCTCCACTACGGCGTCTCTCATAATCATATGGTGGTTTTGGGACGTTAAAACCCCACAAATCAATCAATAAATAGTTGATTGACTGAGTGACCGAGTTTCTGGCGTCAAAAAGTAGGTTGCGGATTATTGAAGACGCAATGAGAAAATCGTGAGCCGGTCTTTCGTACGAATAACCAACGGAAAGATCGATCGATGGTAATGTATTATATAACACAGAAAAGTTTATCAATGATGGCTCTTAATGGTTACGATGATCGTAGTCGATGACTGCGGCAAACTTTCCTGTCATCGCCACTATGTTGGCTCTATGGCACATAATGGGATGCTGTAACATACCACTCTATTGTATGCCCCACAAGCTAGAAAAAACTAAATATTGTGCTGTTTTTGCTCGGTAGATGTATTACCAAGCATAATTGTCATTTAATAAGCTTTCCTTTATCGGTTGATATGGAACAGTCACTCAGGATACGTATAAAGGAAGCATACAGCAGGAAACACTCTCAGACCGAGGTCTCTCGATTAGAAATGAGTATGGAACACGCAGTTTCTCCGACAAAAAGGAACCGTTACTTCCTCGCTTTTTCAACAGGTGACATTGTACTCACAAGACTTGAGTAATTCATAGTAGAACATTATGGCCATTGTCGCACTTTTAATGTTGCCTGATGCTTCCACGTATGAACCATCAAACTGGCTGTCGTCAGAGTGCTTCAAATATGATACGCAATCACGTGGTTTTGAGATGCGTGCGCAGTGCATGCACATTACACCAGGATGCATCAAGCGCCATTATTCTACACTTTTGAGCGCTGTTGTCTACGGCGTTTTCTCTCTCTTGTGCGAAGAGCTGCGGTGATCGATTTTAACCGCTTCCAACCACTTTTGCTTTGCTTAAGGCATAACAGCCGAAAGAACGCTTAATGCTAACTATAAAAAGAAACGTCTTCTGAACGCGCGATTGTTTACTTCTATGAGTCCGAACAACGCAGGACGCTTCAACGTCCGGACATTAAAGTTAAACACCGTCGAGCGTGGAAGCAGGCAGTTACATCAAAACCGAGGCGAACAACAACGTCTGCGCAGAAAATACGAGCCACTGAGATGCCGAATCGGCAAATGTGGTGCCTGCACGCCAAATTGCCATCCAGAGCAACAAAACCGTGGCTATCGTTCGCGCAGCGAGCGCGTGTATCGGCAGTATTAGGGAGAAGATGAAGTGCAACATTAAGGGAAAAAAGAAAAAAGAAAAGAAAAGAAGAAGCACGGGCGGGTATCAACCAACCTGCGTCAGCCTGCAGTTCGTCGAGATTGTCTGGCTTTTCTCGTCCTGAAAGTAAAAGAGGAGAGATATCAGACACTGGTTTCCAGAGGAATGGGAGACTACAGAGCCAGTCTATAGTTAACAATCGGACACTTCATCACGGAAATTTCGCCGAGATAAACCGGATCCCTTTTTTTGTTTTCCTCTCTTTATTTTCTAGTTTTGTTCATTCTCGATGGAAGCCTCGTTCATTAAACCGCAGCACGAGTTTGCCCGTCGGATGAATCGCGCTAAAGAGAGAACCAGAAAGAAAATATGATGGCGGCATCCTAGTAGGGTAATCAAATAGAAAGAGTGAGAATACCGGACGGTGTACAATATAAAAGGCGATGTACGTACGCACAGATGTGTTTCCCGCGCAGAATAGCACGCCTTAGGTTTAATTATACATCCGGACTGCAGCCGTGGTGGCACGTGCTCGCACGGCGGGCAAGCGTGTAACACAGAAAACGAAGCCCGTAATGAGTCGCTGGTGTAATTAGCGGCATATCGATGGCGGCAGTCAGATTATAAGAGGTACTGAAGGAGTGGAAGCACGAGGAGGCAAAGAGGAGAAGAGAAGGAGCACGAAGCAGCAGGCTGAAGATGTGTATGGCGCCATTTCACGTGATGGAGTGAAAAGCGACCGTTTTTTTAGGTATGAAAGCAGTAGATAGATAGATAGACAGATAGATAGATAGACAGATAAATAGATAGATAGTCTGTAGTGACTGGAGAGCGGTAAGAAAGGAAGAAAGACAGATAGGTGGCGGCCGCTTCAAGAAGTACATGCGCGCACTTTCGTGTGAGGCGCGGGCAAAAGCAACACCAAGCCACTCGGAAAAGGTGAGCGCAACCGGCGTGCCATATATATGTTACCTCTCGCGTACCTGCTGGGGAGGACTGGGGCGGCGGCTGCCTTTCGAGTCCCTACCTGCTCGTTATGCCCGTCGTTCCGTTGTTGCGCAGCGGCAAACCCGAGTGCTCTTGCTCCACGCGAGAACTTCAGTGCGGCACGATCGAGTGGGCTGTAGATACGCGTTTTTTTTTTCAGTTTACTTCATTTCCCTTGCTCTTTTCTCCTTCGATTCCCTGCGGGGCAGGTAGCGTTTGCCGAGTTTGAAACTAGGATCGTTCATTAAGCAAGCTCGGTTTTTCTCTCCCCCATCTTCATTCCCACCCCCACTTTCCGTTCATTGCCGTTGCTGCGGGCCCACCTTCCACAGGTGTATGCCGAAGATCTGGGAGAAAGATGGCGCCCGGGCGCGTATGTTTCAGCAAGAAAAACGACTTCCAGTTTTGGCGGAGAAGCGAGCGGGAGAGGGTTTTGTTCCTATTGCAGAGCAAAGAGAGGAGAGCCGTGGCGGCGGATCGGAACGCTCTTGCGCCAAGTACGCCGTGCCTGTACGCGAATAAACGCTCGGAGCGCGCGCGGTGCCATTTTGCGGTACGCGAAATGCGGTAAACGATGAATTATTGAGGAACCGTCCCGCGAGCTTTCCCCGGGCTGCAACTCTTTATCCCTCCGCAGCCACCATATATTTTGTGTGCTGCTCGTTTGTGGATGGTGGCCTGGTTCACTCAGTGTCTACGAACGCCACGTGCCAACACCACCTTCTCTCTCAGACAAGCGACGTCCTCTTTTGTCCTAGTTCGCTGCGAACAGCACTAGAGTGCAGCCGAATTTAAAAGTCTTTCTTCCTCCATTGAACTCGGTCTGGATAAGCGACTGCGAACAGTACTGACAGCGTTGGATGGGGAAAGCGAAACGCCTGTTTAAGCCTCCTCTCCCACTCGTGCTGGCTGGATGGTCGTTTTTGTTCGTCACTTTAGCATTATTTATTTATCACTTTTTTGCCGAGTAAAACAATGAGGCATGAGCTGTACGGTCGTTCGACAAACCCCGAGTGATCAATTTTCGGGAGACACTTGCGAAAGAGGTCTGCGTGATTGCGTTCCCTAAAACTGCCGCCCTTTGACATCATCGCTATCCTTCAAGTCGTCTACATTTAGGGTGTGGTTAAATTAGTACAGGATTTTTCTGAATAATTATGACTTAGCCTAAAGTACCCTATACGTGGTTTTCTTAGCGTATTGCGCGAAAACACCGTTGAAGAGATGTGATACGATGTATTGCGAAAGGGGAGTTCTGGTACGAAATCTCGAAGCAAGGTTGTTGCGCAACCCCCCTTCGATTTTCATTCATCTGCAGAAATGCATAGCAGACGTCATAGGGCTGTTATGTACAATAACTGAAGAAATCGAATTGTTAGGGCTCGTCTCGTTGCTTGACACAGCGTGAATAGCAGTTGATGAACAGCAGTTGATGAAACCAAGGAAAGTGTAGGAGACCTTAGTTGAACCGTTTTAAGTGTATACACTAGTAATCATGATACAGGTGCGAAGTAAGTAAAGTGGAATGAAAAGACAACAGTGCACATTGTGATTGATCTCTGTATGCGGCAGCACGAGTGGGGAGCCAGCGGGTCATTCAGGCTAACATCTCCACTATTATGTCATTAGAATATGCATTTCAGTATTTCTCTTTCCCGCTCTCTTATAGCCTGTGCCTTCTCAAAAGACGGTAGGTGTGCAAACACGGCCACGAGAGAAAAGTAGTTAGAACACAAACGCCGCGGCGGACAACTGCGGCGCTGCGCGAGACCTGAGTTGTGATCTGATGACAGCTTCCACTGTAAAATGTAACTGCGTCTACTTCCTTCACCGCCACTGTACGCTCTTTTAGTTGTTAGTCGGCGTTTGTGTTCTCCCGACTTCTTTCGGATCACGCTTGATGGCTCGAAAGACTGCCGCCAAGCGAGCGCGGCGCCGGGAGGATCCCGAGACGGTGCGTGCCAAGGACGCGCCGCTGCGAAACGTGCGCAACAAGAAGCGGATCCCGGTGCACGCCAAAGAATCCTCTGCGAAACGGGCGCATCGAGAAGCGGGCCCCGGAATGCGAGAGCGGAAAGCGGCGGTGAAGCACTCGCGGCAACGGGCGGACCCGGATGCTGCTCCTCGGACGACTCCCGGTATCACCGAAAAACCTCCGGAGCTTCACCCACCTCACCACCATCCACTCCGTGGAGATGAATTTTTTTTAATGAAATGATTGGTGGGTTGTTTATGCCCTAAAGACCTGATGCAATCCACCGCGGGAGATCGGCCACGAAACGGGAAGTACCTAATTTTAAAGATAGGAGGTTGAAGAAATGCATCTGGCACGTAGCGCGTAGGCAGGATAACCACTGGTCGTTAAGAGTAACATACTATACATTTAAAGATAAGGCAAACGCGCGAGGGGCAGACAGAGAACTTGGGCGGGCAAACGAGATTATGAAGTTCGCGGGTGTAATGCGGCTGCAGCAAGCACAAGAGCGAGTTGATTGGCGGAACACGGGAGAGGCATTTGCCCTGCACGTTAACGCAGTCAGGCTGATGACGATGATTATGGTAGTAGTGATGATGATCTGCCAACTACCTCAGTTTTCTCTCGCTCAAGCTTGTTATTTGTAATCAGTCGGTTAACAACGATAACACGAGAGATTTAGACACGCGCCCGCCACGCATAATTTGGACGACAAAAAGCTGCTTGCGTGTATTATAGTCTGTTTGCATAGCATAGTTGTTCATGAATATGGTCACTTGTGCTGAGCAAAACATTTCATGCCGTATGTATGTTCACTGATCGGTCACCGCTATGTTCTCGCTGCTTTCTATACATCAGGGAGGTTCGGCTTCTCCTAAAGTGACTAAGGTCACTTTTTTCTCGTCTAACCTAATCCTTGAAACGAAATAAAATAGGAATGTATTAAATTGACGTCTGCTTTTTAGGGATACCCCCTTTTTCAGCTATACATACACGCTGCGTGAACAGGAGGGCGTAATTTGGTGGATACATTTTCTTTTTTCGTGCGAAATGTAGGTCTAAGGGCGAGGGAAGAGAGCCGCCATGAGAAGGGGAAGGGTAAGGGATTCGATTTCGATCTCACCGCTGCCAAATAATGAGCAGCCGCCGCCAGGCCGGCACCTCGCGCCAGACGCGACGCGGTAGCGTAGACGAGACGTCGACGACATGGGCTTTAGACGGGGGCCTTTGCTACACACGAGGCTGCATCGACCGGCGCGTTTCACGAAGACTGGTCAACGAAATTTCCCGCCTTCACACCCAATCCGTCATAGTTTCGGCGTTCCGAGTGTATATCCGCCGGTTTCACTGCACGGCAGAGCCGCACGTAGTGGCAGTGCCGAGAAAACAGTAGCATAAAGCAAGAGTAAACAAAGAAAAGCAAGCGACGTTAAAGAAATACGAGTACAGGGGGCTGGCGTAAAGGATAAAAGGGGGACCGAGAAGTAGCCACGAGAAGATGGTATATCGATCAGGTTTATGGAATTTGCACTGTTTCATTTATAAAGTTTTCTTGCTAAGTCATTATGCGAGGTGTGAGCGCATGAACGTGAAACAATGACTAAAGAAACACCAAGGAAAAAGAATGAACGAGCTCGACGTAAGAAAGGAGAAAGAGTGCGGTGCATACGCAGGTCAATCGTGGGTACGAAGTGTGTCAGCTCTTTTGTCTGTCGTATCCTCCGCGCCCCGGTTTTGATATACTTGTCCACGTCTTGCTAAAGAAAGACAAGGGTGGTGCAAAAAAATGGAGAAGAAGGGTCAGCTTCTGTGTAGTTAGAACGAGGGCCGGAATCGTGGCTGCTTCTATAAGCCTGGGAGACTCCAATTTTCGTGAGGTAACAAAAGAAGGTTGTAAAAAGAGGGAAAAATGTGGAAGAATAGATTGGAGCGTGATAAAAAGTTTCTACGCCCTTTAAAATTGTATTCCAGCTCGATACGGCAGTGGGCTGTGCCGCAGGTGCTTCCATGTATTGCGTTTCCATTGTTGCCGTGGAAGTGCGAGCAGCAGTGCCGCTCACGCTTGGGCGTGGTGCGCGTTGGTCCTGCATTCGGCGCACAACGCAACCGACGCTCTTCCACCCCCGTTCAACATTGATAGGTGATCAGATAAACACACTGTGCTGCCCTGGCGAGCTCGTGCTATTGCTGCTAAGATTCTTGCTGGGTCGAGTGGCACATTTGCAGTCATTGCGTAGCCCCTGCTCTTTCCGTAGTTTACATCAGTGCCCTTTCGTGAGTGCTTCAGTGCCTATTGGTTGTTATTTTTTCCTCTAGTTTTCTAATGTACTTTGTAATTCATCTTATCCTCTTTCGTAGTATAAGGTAGCGAACATTCCCTCTATTTTTATCATTCTTTATTAGGGGGACTTAGTGACTCACACATTGCCAGAGATAACATTTTTCACTTCACATTCACGGTCGGTCCTTGAGGCCTTTGCTCTATTGCAGAAGGCAACTGCGTCCGTTAGTGATACTTCTATCAGCCTGTATAGTGGAGAGAGGGAGTTTCGAGAAGCTCTGTGTAGTCATCATATCTCAATATTGGCGTATGCACACGTGATCTTGGTGTTTTAGATGCCACCTAGATAATTTCAGGCCTTCTCGCTGTGTCTGTCGCAGGCTCTGGTGTCATTCTGTTTAGACTGGTGTGTATCGCTGCACAAACGTGCGTACGCTTGCTTTCGTCGCTCGACAGACATGGATTGGCTAGCCCTACGAACGTTTTCGAGAAGACCGTCTTTTTCTGTGTCGGTGAACAGCAGCGCAGATGTGCCGTGCATTTTGTGCACTGGATATTCGCAATCTGTACAGCTGCAAATCCGCGATGCTGTGTGGTGAATTGTCGCGGCAAAGGGACCGAAGTTGAGAGTGTTCTCTTTTCGTAAGGACAACCAAAGAACGAAATGTGAGCGTGTCGTTCGTCAAGATGACATCCGTGTCCTTCGTGACCCGAAGGTATGTGTGTCCGTACTACATATTTCCAAGTCATTCCGAATTGCCCCATATCTACCACGTTCCGTTCTTGCCCTGAAATAATGTTTTCATGTGTGCTTCTGATTTGCTAGCGTAAACTCTGGCATCAAAATAGTAAACGTGCGTGGCAGTACATTTTCAGAACAGGCGATTTTCTTTCAGGGTCGGTAAACATTTTGCTATAGGCGATTATAGCGCCGCGGACTTCTTGTATTACCTCTGTTCACTTGGTTGAGAAAAATAAAAGGAATGATGTTGCAATACTTAGTGCATCGGTTTTGTGCGTAGTATTTTCTTGCCGGCGTCCTTACAACTTTATTGCGGTATTGTAGTTTTGTGCCAGTCTCGTCAGCACCTTAGACAAACATGTTTTCTTGAAATTTAGATGCGTGTAGATACGGTAAAGCGCTTCTTAATTGGTTTTCAGCTATGTGAGCTCTACTTCGAGCTAGAATATTTAAGAACCACTACCAAAATATACCGATCCAAGAACCGGCAGTGCAGTAGAAGCGTCCACGGGGGCTACACGGTTTAATATAGACCCAGTACTAGCATTTTTCCTGGGCCCTCAGCTATATGGCCAACTACGCACCGCTGCGAGAGTGGCCAGAGAAAAAAAAAATGAAACGCCGTTTCTTGTGTCGGTTACAAGAAATTCTTGTGAAACGAAAGATTTTGTTTTGTTTTTCTTGCATTGGTGCACACTGATATTGTGCTCTATAACACACTTGTGGCAGCAGCACACACTCTCCTCAATAACTACGTGTCTATGAAAACAGATGTTCGAAATAGTACAAATGAACTGCAGAAACTTTGAAATGAGTGGGAACAGTTTCTCTGCATGCTCAAGATAGTGTGTGCATGTGTGTGTAAATAAAGAATGAATAAAAGTTACCTTATTTATTTCGTCACTTTGATGGTCCATCAAATTTTGCTCTTGTATATTGACCACACGTTCGATAGCGCACAATCTTTTTCGTGGAAGAAATGGCTCACAGGCGAAATTCTAAATGCTTTCAAGTGCAATACATTACTTAAACCAGCGCCTTTTGGTTACCCAAAAGGCAGAATAAAGCTGTTAAGCATGTAAAACTCACCACGAACGCTTTATTTCTTAACGTGAGACGATAGTGGCAATAGATTCACAGCCTCCAGTACAAGCGCTCGCTCGGACAAAACGAGTGACGTAACAGCAGCAGTGAGCAGGCCTGACAATATTTCTTCTAGGTGGCATTGCTTTGACTCATGTGTGTAACGCCGTACGTACGTGCGTCCGCACGAACGCGCCGCAACAAGTTCCCTTCGCCGCAGGTGTTGGAGTGGTGCCAAGTAGATCACGCCGACCGTGGTCATGCTGCAGCAGTCCGTTGACGTCACGCTCTCCTCGCACGTTTGCCTCTCAGGTGCCCTCTCAGGTCACTCTCCCTCACCCGCAGCACGCTCGCCGCAGCGCCCGCAGCTGCCGGCTCCTCCGCCCACTCGCAACACACTTCTCTCTCGCTTTGCCCTCTCCAGTGCCCGCAGCGCTCGACCGCACATTGAGTGGGAACACTATTTGGGCTCGTTTGTCTGCGACGAAACTTACACGAAACTCAACCCGCATCTCGTGTCTTTGCGTTTCAAACAAACGTTTAGTCGAGTAAACGCTACACCAAATTCCGCTTCAAACCGTTCTTACAGCACCCGTGTCGACGCTCGTTTCAACCAGGTCAACACCATGCACACCGCTGCTGCTTTGCATCCCATCAGGGTTCCCTTCGGGGTGATGGTTCATAATTGTTTATTTCCTATGTAGTCAATGAGAGTGCCGGTGTGGCTTGAGGAGGGCAAGTGCCAATTTTGCACCCTCCGGCCGACGCCTTTGGTCGGGGACAAGGAACGCCGCCCACCTTAAGTGACTCTGCCGTAGCTTTGCTCTATTGAACAATGTTTATTCCTTATCCTCTGTCTGCTAGCAGTGAGCCTTCTTCATTCTGACTTCACACTTGACAGTTTCTCGAATTCAATGTTTCTTCATAAGTCTGGTTTGTATCGTAAGTCTTCATAGTAGCCGGCTTGAAACGCTTGCAGAAAGCCCCACCGTGGTGGTCTAGGGGCTAAGGGCTGCTGACCCGCAGGTAACGGGATCGAATCCCGGCTGCGGCGGCTACATTTCCGATGGAGGCGGAAATGTTGTAGGCCCGTGTGCTCAAATTCGGGTGTACGTTAAAGAACCCCAGGTGGTCTAAATTTCCGGAGCCCTCCACTACGGCGTCTTTCATA
>WOVY01013759.1:55000-102530 GCA_013436015.1 Rhipicephalus annulatus
CATAGTAGTTCGTAGAGTAGACCACGGCGATCACGTTTTCCAAATATTAGAGCACCACGCGCCGCGCAGGGCTTCCATTTCGAAAAATAATTCCCACGCTCCGTTCCTACGCCTGACCAATGCTCCTTCAACGCGCAGTGACGCAAGTACACCGATCAGTGACGTGACGTAGCAAGCAGCTTGTCGATTGGTTTAAATTGGACCCGACGACGGGAAATGCCTTCCTCTTCCTGTGAGGGAGAAGAGTTGCGAAGCTCGCGACAATTTGAAACCAATGTCCCAACTCCTGTAACGTCCCTATTATAGAACGTATTCGCGAAATTCATGCGCCAGCATGTTCACAACGCAAACGTGCACATATTACCTGATAGCGTTAAAGAGCTCGTTTCGCGGAAATTCCGGCGTCGATGTCGGCGTCGTTGGTTGTTAGCGAAAAGGTATCTTATGTGAAACCAAAAAATAAAGAACAGTGCAACTATAACAAATAAATATTCCAGGTCACAGCGGGGATCAACCTCGGGTCTTTCGTGCGCTGAGCGTATGTTCTACCACTTGACCACGTGTCTGCTTGTGAATACATTGAAAATAACTTCCTATGCTGGGAAATCCAGTGAATGTGCCGAACGATTTACATACACACGTGTCCTTTATACATGCTTCGCAATATAACATGCCATATTGCAGTAATAATGCGTCGTACAAGCGCCTACTGGGATCGGGCGTCAGAACATGTGATTATCATAACGACTTCGTGGTGTTAAGCCGGTAACCCACTACAAAAGGCACACGCGCTACTGCCCCTATTTCCTTAAGGTCACGTATAGTAGCTGCATAGCAAATTCGAGGTTTCATGCACTAAGCGTTTGAAGTACGCATAAGGAATAGGATGTCGCTATCGCGCTCAACTCCTAAACGCGAAGCTTTAGGGTCGAATTTTTATTTCTTCCTTCTCTCTCTCTACCCCAACGCGCCCTCTCTCTCACCCCCCAACACACACGTATTTCAATGTTTGTCTATACAGTTGCGTTTACGTTAATATTATTAACCATTATATTGAGTATCTTTCACTTGACAACGTGCGACCACTTTGTTACGTTCACTTTTAAAGTTGGCTCTGCCTCATACGCGTTTTGTAGGGGGCAGTGCATCCTCTACAGGCAGCTAGCCTGCATGTACCTGTCAAACAGTAAGTAGCACGACCACAGTAAGTAGCACGGTGACAAAGACGATATAAAAACACACACACACACACACACACACACACACACACACACACACACACACACACACACACACACACACACACACACACACACACACACACACTTTTTTCTATTTATTCTTTCTTTTGTGTGTCTGTGTGCGCACGTGTGTCGTTGTACCGCGTCTTGGGCGCTTGTGCACTAATATATATATAGAGGTTTCATGCAGGAAGTGTTTGAAGTAAGTTCTTTTTAAAACAATTTTTGGACATCGGGGTTGTTTACTGGTCATTTAAAGAAAACAAATTTCGCCTCCCGTTTATAAAAATATTATGACCTTACTACTTATTAGTGTTTACGTCTGTGTTATTTGTTTTTCCAGTTTTTCCTTCCTCTTTTCTTCCCTCCTATCCTCTTTTCCTCTGTGTCTTCGTGTTTTCTGTGTATACAAACAACAACAACAACAACAACAACAACAACAACAACAACAACAACAACAACAACAACAACAACAACAACAACAATAATAATAATATTAATAATAATAATAATAATAATATTAGTGTTACATTATCACACCTAGTCATGCAGGGATCTCTTGAATACTTCAAATCAGGAAGAGCTCAGGCATGACTTTTTAATCGCTTGGCCTGGCCTTGCACAAGTCGGCAAGCCAATTTTTTTTAATACACTTAACTAAACTTCTTTTTCAGAAGTTCAGTCACTGCCAGTGGAAGTAATCTGATATCTTCAGGGGACCATTAGTGGGAATCACTAGTCATGCTTTTTTCTTGTTTGTATGTTTATCCTATGCATTACAGTCACGATGTTGGGATAGCCGGCTTTAACGTAGCCTACCTTCTCATATTCTGATAAATATATATAAATAAAAAATGTATTCGCAAAGTATGTGCGAGAGCAAGCGTTTTTTTTTACACGTGCACGTTTTATTTATAGAATGAGAGCAAAAACGTCGGAGCGAGCAGTTATCTTTGATTCATGTGCTTGCGTTTTGATCAATCCATGTCCTTCGCATGGGTATGCCACCAACTTTCGATCGTACCACTAATAAAAGAAAAAAGATAACAGTAAAATAAAGGATCCCATATACGAGGTGCTGCCTCCTTGTTTTTTTAAAGCAACTATTTTTCATGTGACATTAGCTGAAGTTCGCTCTTGAGCTCACTTATTCATCGCTGCATTACTCACAGGAGTTCTATTTCACAAGTTTCATGGTTGATTGCAGATTTTCTTCTTTTACTTTGGCTTGTGTGATCTCTCTTACATATCGTGAACCAAAGACTCTTGATTTTTGCCTGTATTTAACCATGTCGCACAGAGTATCGTTTCCACAATGAACTATAACTAAGCTTGCAAACTCTTCAATCTGCGTCGGGATAAACCACTGCCACGGCAGAGCTAAAAATAAAGTACTGCCACTGTAGAACATTAGACGATCTATGAGTTATGTACCAGTTCTATAAATATATGCGCAGTAATGAATGGTAGATTGCCACTATTCCTCAAGGGGAAGTTATATAACATTTCAGGTGAGTACAATTGTCTAGTGTAACAAAATCACTTCAGTGGCGTGTACAAACAACAGAACATTGACAGCATGTAACACACACAGTACTTCAATATTCTCACAGATCACGAATCACAAGAACGGAGCGTTTCCCTCAGACGCCCAACCATTTGGTATAAATCGGTCTCTTGTCGAGTTCGAAGTAGATTACTGATGTTGTGATTTCCTATCTGAAGTCGGCGGAGTGCGGCACCTTCTTCTCCGGTAAAGGGCCATTTTGTGGTCGAGTTTTTCAGCTTGCCTTTTCTAACATACTCTAGAACTTGTGTGAGTATTCTCGGATTCAAACGCGACATCAATATTTTTTTGTGTTATAACCACTGGTTTACTCAATAGTTCCAAATAGCTACATCACGTCGCTACGAATATGGTCTCTTAAGACCAGGTTTACTCTGATCCACGCGTCCGTATCAAAATTACGCCGATGTGAACTGAACTAATGGTGGCACAAACGAAGGTATATGCTTTAGTTAGCCTTGAGTTGCCCCACTTCAATCTATGAGTGTGACACAGTTATGCCTAGTTCACACTGAAACATCCGCTTTCTACAGCGAGCGAAATTCCCCTGCCGCCGAAACGCAGCATCGTTCGCACTGCACGCGCCCCGCGCCGCCGAATATGCCATCTACTACGGGGCGAACGCGGGATGGATGCGCTGTCACCCGGTTCTTGTCGCGGCTCGCAAACGCTACTACGCTATCCGGTGGTGTATACTTCGACGATTCTCGTACGCAAGAAGCAAGAAAAGACAGTACTGCTTACTTTGCTGGCAAGTGGTTTTCTTGTAATGCACGAAGAGCAGAAAAACCACCGACGCCAGCGGCGTTGGTGGGTTCGTTTTGCTCTGCAAGACCGCAACAAGCTCGGTCACGCCAACAGCAAGCTCGGTGACCTCTTTCACGAATACGGAGGCGAAGTAGGCACAGAGTAGGTTATACTCCCGTTGGTTTCAACATTCAGTTACGTGCACTGCGGCATAACAAGTAAGTAGGGCTCGGCCGCCATTTTTCGAAATTCCTTGACTAGCGCTCCTATTGGTCCGCGGTGACCGATTCGGCGGCAGACGCCGCAAAAATCGGTCCGAGAGCGATCGGCGCGGAGAGGGCCCTTTCGGCAGATCTTGCCGCCGCCGAACCGGATTCGGAGCATTTTCGGCGGCCGGAATGCTCAGTGTGAACGCCGCCTTACTCCGTACCCTTTTTTCTATCTGATGCAATATAAAAGCAAGAAAAGAAAGCAAATCTTATGAAGGAAGGTTTGTCACGCTGATAACAGTGAGAAAAGTGAAACAGGCCGCATCACTGCAGCGAGCGTCTAAAGGGACCGCATCTTCAGTGCCGGTCTATCTTAAATTAAACATCCCGATCCGTGGCAAGGCCTTTTGTACCGGAAGAGTCGACGAGAAAGTTTCGAAGCCAGAATTTGATTTTTCATTCTTTCTCGCTGTCTTTATTTTGTCTGCGACAGCAGTTACTGTGGTAGGTTCAGCTCTCCAAAACGAGATTTTCGCCGCAGACATTTCCTCTATACCTTGCTTCCGGTACCACCTTTTCTCGCACCGACTCTGTTTTCTCTTTCATATTCCTTTCTTTCCGCAGGCGTCATTGGTTCCTTCATTTCAGCGACCAAGGAATGCTCGTTGTTTACACAGACAAGCATCGCGCGGCAGCACTTCTTGTTTCCAGTCTGGCGATTCACTCCTGACATTGCGCCGGGCGCAGCTCTCCTTCGCCCCGCGAGAAAGCGTTAACTCGACAGAAATCAACGGCGCGCGAAGTTGCTCCACTCAGGACTCTCTCACTTACCCCAATTCGCGCACCGCTCCACAATGCCGACGCAGCCGTGGCGGCGAGGAAACACACGCCGTAAGCTCCGAAGGAACGAGAGGTTACCTTCCGAGTGAAGGTCATGCAAACAGCGTTAAAAAATAAACACTCAACCTATGTTCTCTCTGTTTTTTTTTATTTGGTCGAGAGAAGTTGCGAAGATTAAAAAAATGATTATGTATAAAAAGTAAGAAGTATTTGGAAAATATGGCAGAATTTCTGCCGCAACAGAGCGAACAAGGAGCGAAATCAGCAGAAAGATTCGCTTTTATGAACTTTGCTCCTCAACCACCACCCCCTTTTGCCAGGTTGCTTCTTATTTTATCGTTTATCGCGGAAAACCTGGGTAGAAAGGTTTCGACCTAACGCACACGAGGAGCTAGGTTCACGGCGGGAAATTTTGCTGAGCCAGCCAGAACTGGGCCTCCTTCGTTTTCTAAATCAGCTTTTTTATTGTTTTATAGCTTGCCTTCTTGTGATGAGATATAGCACATCTGGTGGGACCCTTCCCCTCTCCCCCAAATAAATAAATATACAATAAAAAGACGATCACGCGCTCACCGCTCTTGAGCCATACGCTATATCTCATCTATCGAAAACCTTTTAGGCAGGCTTTGTAGAAAATCTTTCTCCTGAATTCGTCTCTCTTGTTAGCGTTATGCTTCATTGGCGCTGAAGAGCGGTTGGGAGGAAAGCACATTCATTTCGCCCATTCTTCTCGGCATATCGAGGTACCATCGGGAAGATCTTTTGGGGGCCTCTGTACGCTCTCAACTTTGTGACGAGATAGGTTGAATTTAATGAAGCCGGCTTTCCCATAGCGTACGTAGGTGTACGGCTTCGCTCTCAGAGATGAGAAGAGGAGAGAGCTTTGAGGGCTGCTAATGCAACCACTTAGCTGGGAAATCTCTTCATTTTGCCGTCTCGGGAGGGCTAAATTTATGAAAAAAAATGCGCGTTTGAGAGTTTTTCGAGATTTTGCATTTTCTTTCTTGCTTCTGAATGTGCATAGCGAGAGATTTCAGGCGATGAGAGCTCAATGTCATGGAAGGCAGGCACTTAACGCGAAGGACGGAAATTGTGGGCGGAATAAAATGATCTTTAAGCGGTGTCCTTTAGGCACGTTGTGCTTTAGCTGCCTCAGAGGGTATCTTAGTTTCCACAAAAGGACGCGTCATATAGTTTAAAGTAGTCAGTGTGGGGAGACATTGCCAGGAAGCTTTAAAGGGGTACTGACATCATTTTCCGAAGTTTAGTTTACTCTGTCACTGTAGTTTACATAGAGATGGCTATCGGCAAGCTTGAAGCTCAGTAAATGCTGATATGATAATTTATCCTAATATTATAGTCAATATTTTCATGGCGCACACCTACTGTCATCGACACTAGTGTGACGTCAGACAACTCTGGGGATATATTTTTATTTATATTTGGCATAATATGAGAAGGTAGGCTATGTTAGAGCCAGCTATCCCAACATCACAACAGTAATGGAAACGTTATGTACCGTCATAACTACTTCGGATGACGGCAGGTACCAAAACGTGCGAAATTGCCGATTGTGCATCACCAACGCCGCCACGCAGTGGAGCGACCGTGGAAACATGACGATATCTAGCGCGATCAAGTAATGAGAACCTCCGATGTCGTGACGTCAGGGTACAGCTGGAACCGAAACTAGCTTTTAAAAACATCTTCAGAATATTTTCAGAGTGCACTCACGCTTATCGGTATATCTTAAAAGCTCTTGAGGAATTGGTCTTCCGCTTGACGCAAGAACACGCGAACTGAAAGTCTTCGCGCAATCAACTACCCCTTTGTCGCGTTAGATGCCTCATCAAACACAGAAATTGTATACCGCTGTCAGCACGACTGATGCAAAAGGCTTTACAGAATGATGTCCCCTGATGACGTCATCACAAAGTAATCGATCGCGTAATTTCGGGCGTCGCAATGTGACTTCGCATGATGCCGCAATCACGTGAATGCTACTTGATCAAAAGCAGCTTCCTTTAAATTTCGTCTTCTTCATCTAATCACTCTAGCAAAAATGCGCGAATATCGGAGGCCTGGCTTATACAACATTAGGTGCAGCAACCACGCTACGTGCAGAAAGTCTTCGGAAGGTCACGGATCAAGATGAATACACCGGCTGGGCAGAAATGCAGAAGCTGATGCGTCTCACCAATTAGGATCGGTCTAAGCTAATCCGTAAGATACCTTGTGAGTTGTTATTTGCTTATTTGAGGTTTATCGCTTGCATTCACACAAGACATTTCGCGCTTCACACTTACGCCATGGTTAACGTGACCGAGTATGGTTACAAACCTATTTCATGTTTGTAAACAGTGGTAAGTGCTGCCGACATACTGAGGCGCTTGTAACGACGTTGCGGCTCGTGGGCTCTGCTCAGCCCTAAGCACGTTACCGCCCTCTATGATCACTCGACAATTGGTACAGCAGCTGCGAAGCTGCCTCCGAGCACAGTGCGTCGAAGAGCTTTTCCGACGAGCTGTCGGGGAGCATCCCACGTGAACGTGAATACGAACTCGTTCGTGGCCCTGTTGTGGACAGATTCCATCGGGAAGGAGGAATAATCACCATCATCATCGAGTTCAGAAGAAGAACATGGCATCGGTGGACCCTGGCGCAGATGCGCAAGCCAAGCAACAGAGTGCAGCGCAGGCAAGTCTACAGGCTCTATCCAGTGAGGCGTTCTCCGCCTTTCGCGAAAGCCCGCCGTGGGAGGGGAGACGGCGCGACCGCTACTACACTTTCGCAGCCGTCTTCATTGCACTGGCCGTGTTTGCGTGGGCGTTCTTAAGCCTCACCGCCGACCGGACGGATGCGGCCCCATACACCGAACAGCGCTTCTGCTGTTCTCACCTCCTGGCCACCCTAGCAGAGGTCAGTAGCTACGCTCGTTGATGTGCCGCTAAATTGGATTTTATGGGGAAAGAGAACAGAACAGTGCAGCGCCTCTCGCGGTGAGGTCACCTAAACAGTGCTTCACGGGGAGGGATAGTGGTGAGGCAAATACAAAAAAAGGAAAAGTTGACGCAACAGCCGTGTAAAGCTTAAAAAATCAGCGAATCTGGTCCTCGTGGCTGACGCTAGGTCTTTCCTTGGCGTAGGCGAAGTAGAGTCGAACCACAGACTGCCACAGATCATGCAAGAGTATCGAAGCTGTAGTGCCAGAACTAACTAGCAAAGGTAGCTGTGGCAACCAAGGAAGCTAAACCTCCGTGGTGGCAAGCCCGGTAGAAGAACGGGCCTTTTGTCGCTCGTGCTTGGCTCGCGCCACGACGGGCACACTCGACGTGGTGGCTGCGTTGTTATGCCAGCGAGTCCTCGTCAAACGTCCGTGCCTCTGAAAAAGGCAATCTGGGTCAAGGCCAGCCCGCAGTCCACCTGACGCGAACAACTCAACGGCGTAAACACGCGCGGCGCCTCTCTGGCCCACGTGCAGTGAGTCAGCAGCGCACGTGACAGAGAGCCGGCGTCTTCGTGTCTGGGGGTCTGACGTGGCCCAGCGGCGACCCCATTGGAGGAATCTGCCCTGACGACCAGCGGCGCTTCTGATTGGACATTTTGGTTGGACCCGGTGCAAATAAAAGAAGCCCTGCGGCGCGTCGCGATCGGCGGTCCTATGTGAGAGGAGTCCCCGTGTCGGAGAGCCGACATGTGTGTGAGTCGGCGGTCTTAGGCGAAAAGCTGACCTATGTGTTAGAGAGGAGAGCTCGGCTCTTCGAGTCTCTGTCGGCCCCAGTGCCGAAATTGTAACGCCTCTGTATATATGCTGTACATAAACCTTGTTTAACTCACCGTCGTCTCGTCCGCTCGTCTTATCAGCTCTGCGCAGAAGCAGTCGCGAGCTGAGAAACATACGCTACCAAACGGCTGGTGACCTTCCCGGCGGAGTTGAAAGCAGTGGCGCCTTCGGGACCGTGTTGGCGTCGCCCGTCTTTCGCAACAGTGGAGGTCAGCGGTGGGATTTCGGAGGTGGCTTCGCAACAGGGGTTGCAGCGGTGAGATTTCGAGGCGCCCTTTGTAACGTCGTCGGAGGTGCGCTTCGCAACAGTGGTTGGCAGCTGCGGGATCGGCCGGCGTCAGCGACATCGATGCGGTGAGTGCCTGATGTTTTCCCCTCAGTTCACCAGACTACTCTAGCTCAGGTTGTAGTAGTTTAGAGAAGGGCTGTGTGAAGCATTGAAGTGAGCTTTGATCGTTTCAAGCCAAGTCGAAGTGCTTTGAAACCAAAGTTAATGCGGAGGGAGTAAACACGGGAGTGTGAAAAATTGCTTGCGCGTCGTGCTAGTAGGCTTATAGTGGGTACGGCAAGTAAATTGTTAACAGGGGCAAACAGCAAGAGGCTAGTGTGAACGATGGAGAACCTTAAAGTGAAGGGACTCATCGAAATTTGTGAGGAACTCGGCATTACTTTGGGCCGTGCGAAACGAAAGCAAGCGATCCTTGAGATCATGAAGGATGAGGGAGTGTCGGCTGAGGAAGTCGATGAGGCCTGGGTGGATATTAAAGCACGCCGTGAGGAGGCTGAAAGGCGAGAAGTAGAAGCTCGCGAAGAAGCTGAAAGGCGCGAAGCTCGCGAACGTGAAGAAGCTGAAAGGCGCGAACGTCGCGAGGAGGCCGAGAGACAGGAGCGTCTCGAGTTGAAACGACTAGAATTGGCAATCCTACAGTGTTCGCAGGCGCCTAGCGTAGCTTCTCCAACAGTTCAGGTCAGCGGTTTTAGAATTCGGGACCAACTGCCACCGTTCGTAGTAGGCGAGGACATGGCGAAGTATCTCGTTAAGTTTGAACACGTCTGTGAGCGAAACGCTTTGGAGCGGCCTCTTTGGGCGCGGAACCTGCTAGCTCTTCTTCCCGGCGAAGTGTCCGACGCGATAACTTGCTTGTCGAGGGAAGCGTTTGAGAGCTATGACGAGGTTAAGGAAGTGCTCTTGAGACGTTATAAGTTGTCACCCGAGGCTTTCAGGCAAAGGTTCCGGTATGCTAAAAAGGGGAATGAGTCACACGTTGACTTCGCGTTTCGTCTTAAAGCCGATTTGATTGAATGGCTCAAGGGCGAAGGTGTGTATGACGACCGCGATAAAGTGGTGGAATGCGTTGCATTGGAGCAATTCTACCGCTGCATCGAGGAGGATGTCAAACTTTGGCTGCAGGACAGACTTGGGGAAGTACAGTTAAACAAGGCAGCTGAGTTAGCTGAGGAGTATTATACTCGCCGAAAGTTGCATAGCAGGGCAGTGCGCGTTGAAAAGGATGAAAGGAAAGAGGGCTTTTCAAGGAAACCTGATCAACGGAAACCCGTTCCGCACCGTAATTTCAAGAAGGACCCGTCTCTTACGAAGGACAGTGTAGGGGAAGGGCAAACAGAAGCGGAGAAATCGAGTGAGGTTTCTACCACACAGGCATTTGAATCGGAAAACAAACGGAAGCCGCTAATCTGCTACAACTGCAAAAAGGAAGGACACATCGCGAGAAACTGTCAGGAAAAGTTTGCCTTCGCAACGATCCGAGAATCAGAAAAAAACATTCGGTTGTTGGAGCCGTATCTCCAAGAAATTAGGGTGAATGAGAAAACGTGCCGAGCACTTAGAGACTCAGCGGCAACCATGGACGTTGTCCATCCTTCATTGGTGTCTCCGGATGACTTCACAGGAGAATGCGCGTAGATCAGGCAGGTCGCCGAGGAGCAGAGTGTTCGCTTACCAATCGCCACGGTTGTCATTAAAGGCCCGTTCGGTGAGCTTCGCACCGAAGCGGCTGTGTCTGCCGCGCTAAATGATCGTTTTCCTTATCTTTTCTCCAACAACTCAGAGCAGCTTCTCAAAGAGCAGGGCAAATCGTTCTTCCCCAACTTAGCGTGCATGGCTCTCACGCGATCGCAAGCGCGGAAGCTATCGCGGCAGCTTGATCTGGTTCAATGCGGTGAACCCTCAAGTGACCTTGTCGGCGGGTCGACGGAACCCCAGAAAGGAAAGTTTCCGCATGAGTCATGTGAGCAGTCACGCGAGCGGCCCGTCGCCGAACCGACCGGCGCGGTTTCCGTAGAAAGGGGAGACGACATGGCGCCATTGAGTCAGAGCGAAAGGGTTGCAACGCTCTCGCCTGTAGCGGAAAGTTGGAGCGAGCTGCCGAGAGTTGATCGAGAGACGCTCATTCGAGACCAGCGTGAGGATCTCTCGATTGAAGCGCTAGTGGAAAGCCAAATTGAAGCGTTAGTGGAAAGCCAGAAAAACGCGGCAAAAGTGCTGTCGAAGGAGCACTACGAGGAATCGGTGAAGAAGCGTGCTTTTGAAGTAGGGAGTCAGGTAATGCTGCTGCAGCCGTTCAAAAAGAACAAGCTTGAGGTTGATTGGGAAGGGCCCGCCAAAGTATTATCGAAGCCTTGCGATACAAATTATGAAGTGAAATTAGGCAGGCGGCCGGACAAAATTTACAACTTGATGAAACCATACGTTCAACATCAAGCGGTCGTAAATCTGTTGTTGAATGCTTCAGAGGAAGAGGAAGCAGAAATTTTGAGTTCTAGTGAGGTAATTGAAGGGGGATCGAAAGTAGTCCGGGAGCAGATAAACCTAGAGCCTAGCTTAAGTGAAGGAGGACCTGAGAAAGAGGACCTGAGAAAGATTGGTTCCGAGTTTGAAGACGTGTTTTCGGACCGCCCCGGAAACACGAGGGTGATCGAACACGATATCGAGCTAAGCGGTGAGGAGTCAATCCGTAGCAAGCCGTATCGTTGTTCCCCTGTGCAACGTCGAAAGTGTGAGCCGCTCTTGGTGCCGCATAGGTATCGTCGCCTAAAAGTGGCCGGTTACTGAGGTGGAGCATGTTGCTCCACAGCGCAACTTTGACGTTCGCTAAAAAAAAAAGGAAAGCCATACGCTAATGCAGGTGCATTGAGCAGTGTGTTCTAGCTAGTAGTACCTTCTCAACCTTTCGGTTTCTCGCTGGCGATTCGGGGCAAAATTTTGACCTCATCACGACCTGGGCTGAGCGCTCTCGTTCAATGTGATCTCAAGGGGCCAACTTTGTGGTATTCTAATTCGTTACATTGTTGTACGTTGGGAAAAAATTTGAGTTGTCACTTTAAGGGTCTTTTGTCCCACATGTGCCTCTTGATGTAGAGGGAACGAAATTCCGATAGACACTTAGCTAGGTATATGTTGTACTATACTTTGTCTGGTGTTCTGACGGGTGACCGAGGGCACTTGCTTGTGTCGTGTGTTGTCTGTTGTCGATCCGTTCTTAGCAAGTTGCAGAACCATCGTCAAGTGCTGAAACCGAAGATGGTCAGAAGAGACGAGCGAAGTTGGCCAGCAAGTTGTGGCGACAAGCCAGTGGAGCTGGGATCCGTCGTCAAAAATGGGATGTGTTCCCGGAACAGTCTGGAGCTGTATTCTCCCCATGGCCCTGGAGGCGAACCTGGAGGGACCTGGCGAACGAGCGCACCTGACATCCGAGCCCCGTGGAGGCAGCTCGTCTTTCCGGTGCATTGTCTGGCGGCGGGGGTGCTGTTATGCCAGCGAGTCCTCGTCAAACGTCCGTGCCTCTGAAAAAGGCAATCTGGGTCAAGGCCAGCCCGCAGTCCACCTGACGCGAACAACTCAACGGCGTAAACACGCGCGGCGCCTCTCTGGCCCACGTGCAGTGAGTCAGCAGCGCACGTGACAGAGAGCCGGCGTCTTCGTGTCTGGGGGTCTGACGTGGCCCAGCGGCGACCCCATTGGAGGAATCTGCCCTGACGACCAGCGGCGCTTCTGATTGGACATTTTGGTTGGACCCGGTGCAAATAAAAGAAGCCCTGCGGCGCGTCGCGATCGGCGGTCCTATGTGAGAGGAGTCCCCGTGTCGGAGAGCCGACATGTGTGTGAGTCGGCGGTCTTAGGCGAAAAGCTGACCTATGTGTTAGAGAGGAGAGCTCGGCTCTTCGAGTCTCTGTCGGCCCCAGTGCCGAAATTGTAACGCCTCTGTATATATGCTGTACATAAACCTTGTTTAACTCACCGTCGTCTCGTCCGCTCGTCTTATCAGCTCTGCGCAGAAGCAGTCGCGAGCTGAGAAACATACGCTACCAAACGGCTGGTGACCTTCCCGGCGGAGTTGAAAGCAGTGGCGCCTTCGGGACCGTGTTGGCGTCGCCCGTCTTTCGCAACAGCGTGGACTGTCTCCGCCGGTGGGTGCGGATGGTGAGCAAGGAAGGTTTTTTGCGCACACCCGACGTTTTACCTCGAACATTGACGTCTTCGCTTTTAAGGAGAGAAAAGGTACTAACGCCGGTTCTGAAATATATACAGTTGTTCTTTCCCGATCCGCCTTACAAGAAAAAAAAAGTAGTCTAAAAACAGTGCTCAATGTAACGCTTGTTCTGCTCTGACCCAGCGCTGATTCTCCGGTTGATGTCGCGCTTATGTAGTTCTAGTGTAGGTCGCTGTGTGGTTCTATGTCCTGTGCTTTAGGCGGCTTCCCTACCGTGAAGCCTGACGAAGTGCGTAGCATGGGTAAGCAACTGTCTTTGGCAATCGCGCGTTTGCCGAGGCGGTGGCGCCCTCTCCTGCGCGGCGAAGGTATCAGGCCGGTGTTTCAAAAGCGTTTCTCAGGACTCTAGGCAAGATACTGTGAATAGCTCTTAGCTATTTGTATAGTTTATGCTATTTTAGACAGTGCTAGTTTATTTCGCACTGGTTTCAAGCATTGATACCAATATTTTAGGCATGTATTAACCAATACGTGGCCATGCAACATAAGCATTTGAGGGACAACAAGTCGGGCGACTAAAGCGCTACGCACTATATCGAGAAAAGGTCTCACAGCCGAGCTTCGCAGCAACAGCCTGAAACAGGAGGACAATAAGTGAAAATCAAAGCAGAACGAGCCTTCAAGGCGTGTGAAGAAATCGGTTATTTGCCCGGAACCTGTGCTGCAAGCATGTACAATGAGGCAGTGTACAATTAGCTAGCTATATGTCTGTCATCATGGGATTCGTTAGAAACAGGTGTGTCCTTTTTACGTGCGTCATGTGTCTCTGAAGACCTCGTCAGAAAAACAAAAAAAATATTTTTTTGAGATCACCCGCTAATGTTTTCGTATGGAAACATTTTACAATATTGCAGCAGCTGCATTCGCGGCGTCTTCTGCGACACAACATGCCGCTTTTCTGTATTGGCAGGACCGGTGAGGACGGCACTGACCTTTCAAAAGGAGCTTAACCGACCAGTCGGGGAATTAGGAACGAAGCAGTGGTGTAAAAGATGTGTCGATCGTCGCACGTCTGAGGCCTGCGGCATTCCGCATGGCACTCAAGCAGGCCTATAGGCGTAACAGTTATTTCCTGGAAAGCAAATCATGAAATTTTCACATATCTGCCCATTGACAGCAATATTATTTGTGGTTGAAAAAAAAAACTCGATTAAAAGCATATCCACCGTGAATTTTTCTTTTGAGTGTTGTCCTTTTTATATCGCAAGGCTTTTCTGTTTCGAACGGTTGGTACCGCCTTGCTTCAACCATGCCACGCCCTGCAACTCACACTGTAAAAGTGGGGAAGCGTAGGATAACCGAAGCTAGGAAGCGTCGAGCTTAGAAATTTTCATTTATTATTTACCTACGACCACTTCCAAACGTGTTTGGATGTTCCCATAGAGTGAGACGACGACACTGTACCTTGTCATAAAATATCCTATGTGTAAAATCACTTTTTCTCTCAGGAATCACCCTGCCTTTAAATTATTTTTCCCCTTCAAAGCACTCTGGCCTAACGCTATTTCTTCTTCCTGCTGTTAACAACAATTTCGAAGCCGCTATACTTGGTGTTGGTACCGCTTTAACGCACCAGAACACTGAATAATGTAGCTTGGTCATGCATTTCAACGTGAAACAAACCCCTGCTCCCAACGCAGGTCTCCAACTTTAGCCTAGCGCCCTGCAACTCGTTCTTCGACTTCGCGTGCTTCCGACGCACTGACATCGAACGTTTGAACATCACCCTGAAGAACCTGCTGAGCGACGTCGTGTCTCCCGTTCTTCACGGCATCGCCAGAGAGCCCGTCTCCGACGTGCTGCGCCTCTTCCATGCCGGCTGCACTCGGACGGCCGTCGACACTGGGCTGACATTGGCCGAAGCAGTGCGCGACTTTATCGCCACCCTTCGGTTGCGAGTACCTGTGCCCAGCACTGACATGCTGACGCTGCTGGGAGGCTTGCAACTCCGGTACGGAATCGCAGTGGGAGTGGATATCGTATTCACCTTGGCGCTCAAAAGAAAGCCAGCCATTCTGGACGTGACGGCGCTCAATGTTAACAGCTTGAACGAGTACAACGCCCAGCTCGTCTTGCAGGCGTCCAACCCTCTGCTTAAGACTGCCACTACCCTAAAAGAACTGATTAACTTGTACAAAGACCTTGCCAAATGGTCAGGCCTTCCTTCAGCCGCCGCAGACTGGCACGGTCGTTACCGTTCTTCGAGTAGGCAGATTTCGGACGTGGAAACGCTTCTGAGTCACTGGAAGCCTTTTCTAACTTCAGCAGGCGTTCTGAAGCGAACGAGTGCTCTCTCGATCCACGCCACCGATGGCGCCATGCGTGTTTTGGAAGCGCTAGTCGCACCGGAGCGCAGTGCCGTGGCCATGGCGTACCTCGTTCTGAGGGCGATGGAGGGGCTGTACGAATTGGCATTCCTTACGGCAGCCCACCCACCCGAATCTTCTGCCAATGGTCAGCACTGCGACGAGAAGACGGAGTCACTTCGGGCCTTGTGGGCCATGGCCACGTTTGAGCGCCTAAAATCTCCTCTCAGGAACGTCTATCTATCGCAGGTAATCTTACTATATACATAGACACAATGACCTGCCGCCTTCGCTTATTGTAGTCCTTCGTGGTGCTGCTCGTAGCGTCATTTTGAGAGGCAGATATTGCGTCCTTCCAATGGTTGTAGATCTACAGATGTCGATTGAACCGTGCGAGAATCTTCATATTTACGGACATGCACAAACATCGTTTAGCTATCGACTTTCGTAATCTACACTGTTTCTGGTTCTGTAGAATATGGTCACTATAGCCCGTTACAGCCAAAGAATAAATAGAAGCCCTGCCACAATAACTGCGGTTCACTTTCCAACCGTCTGCGAAAGAACATCGTGCTAGGTGGTTTCCGAGTATAAGAACTACTCTTTTGCTCCAAATGCAAGTAGTATATACGCATAATAAAAACTAAAGATTCGATGCCCCTTCTTAATATAATACGTTTGGCTGAGCAATGATTGTGGTATATTTCCTGAAATTTGGCAGGAAATACATGTTTTCGACTGAAAACCAGTGACGCAAACATGAGCCTGCATGCAAAAGGCCTTGTCACTTCATTGCGAGGAGTTGCAACATCACATAGTTAGTCACTGTAGGAGGAGACGTAGTCCGAGAGCAAGTTCCCTTCGTTCCGTTTTTCACGTCTCTCCTTGTGAGACTCTGTAGCCTGCGGGATGGCGTAACGCTCTCCCATAGTAGAGTATCTAGTGCTTTGAATTGTTACTCACTTAATCTAAACACACATGCAAATTCTCTCGAGGTGAAACAGGTGGGACAGCGATGGTTCAGGGCGGAGCTTGCACATATTCTTAGGTTGTAGCTAACTATAGAGCTATAGGTCCGAGCCAGCGGCCATCACCAATACGTAGTTCATTTTTAGTTGACAGAGGCCTACCCTCTGGCAGGCCGGAGTGGTTGCCGTCACTCTAGAGAATTATTTACATAGCCTCAACTTGATACATTATAGTATACTCTGTGGTAGGGTTGCTTAAACGCACACATATACAAACTAGAATCGCTTCCTTTTTTCATTAGGTGTTCAGTCTTATGGTAGCGGTCGTGAGCGATCAGGTCTCGAGGTTGGGGATTGCCGGCACGGACGCCCAGAAGGTGAAGCACATGCTGCAAGACCTGAAGCTGCAGCCTTTTCCCGATGCCATGGACGAAGTGACGGCTGACATGGAAAAGCTCCCGGAAATGACGCCCGTCTACTGGACCAACGTGCTCGCCGTTAGGAGCCACACGCAGCGACTTGTGCTCAAGCGATCCTCTATCGATGCCGGCTCCTGGTGGACACTGGATCGCGGCTTGTACGAAGTCAACGCATCTGTGCGCGGCGATGCCCTGTACGTATCCGGTGCCCTGTACTCGATGCTTCCCTTCAAGAACGACTCGGACGTCTTCGTGAACATCGCGCTGGTCGGTGCGCACGTCGCCAACGCCCTCTGGCGCCAAGTTTTCCTCCTGAACAGCGTCAGCCAACGAAGTCGCGAGTCCCTGGCGCGCTTCAAGACGTGCGCGATCAACCGGCTAGGAGAGAGGGCCACAGGCCTCGAGTTCGCGATGCTCGCAATACATTCGGCTGCCGAAGGAGCGAAGAGTGCCGGGTGGCACGACAGAGTCGTGCCCTGGGGCACTACCACGTTTTCGGCGAGTCAGGTGTTTTACATGACCTATTTTGTGAGCAACGTGTGCGCATTCCAGCGTGGAACGATCGAGTACAACGACACTCTGCGCCTAGGGCACTGGTACATGCGGCGAGTGCCCGATTTTGTTCAGGCCTTCGAGTGCAGAGAACTCGTACCGTTAGCCGATAACACGTGCTCCCTGATGGAAGCACGCGATTAACCCGTATCTACATTGTTCACGCTTAACGGTTACATCACCTACCAATGCCATTTTTATGTTATCTTTGCAATGAAGAAGATTTAGCTACCAAAACTGTCTTGTTATTTATCTGCGCGTACGGATGTGTCACCAGTTATAGCCATACTTGTTAGTACTGCGTACACATAGCTGATATGCACGGGCAACTCTTAATTGCAGTTCATGCGCCAAGTCACGAACATCACAAAGTTTCGACTTGGTTAGGCAGGTTAGTTATGAGTCACAATTTAACAGTTATGTTCCAGTGAGGCGAATGTTACGTCGAAAATAAAAACATGCAACTGAGAATTTGTGAACAGCCATCGCAGTTTGAAATAACAATAATTAGGAAAACGATGTCTGTCTCTCTGTGAATCTTAATTAGCACTATCTTTGAGACCTGGGCTCGTAATATCAAGGCTCTTGCTCCAAAACAATGAATTTGAATGTGTTATAATTCAACTGAAACCTCCCCATACTTTGAGTAACACGCTTTATATACATGAGTGTGCTCTGAGAATAAAGAAGCACGTGAGCGCACGTTGACCGCTATCACGCAGCGTAACATTTCAAACATTAACAACCGTGATTGCAGCCAGGAAATATACACCATTCATGCAATTATGCTACACGAGGTTTCTCTGAAGTGCACGATTTCCCCAAGTGCCTCTTCAATGAGTTACGGATTCTCATACAAACGGGAAGACGGAGTAAACAGTAATTGAAAACGTCCCGTACTTGTCTCCCCAACAACCACTTCAGAAAGTGAAAGGTGAATCTACTCTCTCTCTTTCTCTCCGGGGCTCTTTGAATGGGCAAGGACCTCACTGCCCTCTGCTTTGAAACGTTGTCCTTGAAGGACAGCAGAGGACGAGACGTAGATACCGAAGCCCGACCTGGCTCTTCAGCGATAAGATGAGAAGCTCTCTGCGTCGAGCAACACCACAGGCGCTTAGAGAAGTCGGATCAAGGAAAACCGACCCGAGGCACGAACGAAGTACAGCGGAGCTTTTCAAGTGTGTTTTCTCGTCTCCGCGTTAGTGCCGCGCAACACTCACATTTTCGCTCACTTCGTCCGTGTTTCGAGGAACGTGGTATAAGGAGACTCCGGCACTGCGGAATTTAGGTGTCCTTTGCTGTTCGGCGAGATTTAGTGCCTCATTCATGCCCTCCCTGTACCTGCGCTTATCGACGTACTTGCTGGTTATATTACATAACGGGAGGAAAGTTCCCAAACTAGACGATGTTAAGCTAAGCGAAACGGCTGCGCGTTGAAATTCACTTGCGTTTCGCTTTGGCGAGCCCAGTGCCGCGGTCCCTTGCTTGTACTGCGTGCAACTGGCGTTGGCGCAAGTGTACAGCGGGGTGGTGGGGCCAGGGCACAACAACAAGAATTGTTTTTCTTTCTTTCTGCTCCGTTGCCATCTTTAGCGCAAATTCTACGAAGCTGCGAGAAGAAACAGGATAAGGCGTGGCGCCTCCCATGAAAAAGCGATCTTTCGAGGCCCGCAGCTCCCCGGGGCGATTCATCTTTTAGCGAAGCGAAACAAAAGACAGACTGAGCAGTGACACGTCGCTATCGTCCAGTGAAAACACGAGAGAAACACTGTTCAAATGAACGGAGAAGAAGGATATAGATTCAAGAAGCCGCTACAAAAAACACCAGCGAAACCGGCTATCATTCGCTGTCCGGCAGAAGCGAGATGACTCGGCGTGGTCTCTGCGCTGCTCTTGAACACGGAGCACTCTACACTCGCGCCTCCTGCTGTGACACTGGAAAAAAACGTGACTGAAATACTCGATGAGTTCGTTTTGAGGATAGATAGATAGATAGATAGATATATAGATATAGATAGATAGATAGATAGATAGATAGATAGAGAGAGAGAGAGAGAGAGAGAGAGAGAGAAAGAGAGAGAGAGAGAGAGAGCATCGTCGTCTTTCTTGCTCGCACTGAAGTGCAGCCAAAACACGTTCATGATGGTTGATACGTACAGAGCTTGCAGGGACGCGAGCTTCCCCTACATTTTAGGTGAATTGTGCGTCTGCGCACGAGGTTCTCATGGTGTTGTCATCTCCACGTCACTCTGAGGTCTCTCCAGTACGATAAAGGCTGTTGGTGGCGACAGATGAGACTTACGGCTCACTGTTGACTGATGGCTCACCGATGTTGTTTATGTAGCTTTGCGATCGTTGCTTATTACAAGGAACCGTCTATCGTAATAAGTACGATACGATTCTAAACTCGCGAAGTGTGCCAGCTGAAGTGGATTGTGTCGAGTGGTGCAGGAGGGGTCAGACATCTTATGCGAGTGCGAGTGAATTAAACATTTACCGAACAGGGGTACAAATCTCCGCATATAATACCGGATGTTCAAAGTTCAACTTTGTGGTTTTCTTAAAACTCGGCCCTGGGAAGACCATGAAAACGTCCTTGCAGATAACTCGTCTATCCAGGTGGGCACAAAGTGAGACAATAATTCTGGCTATCAGTGGCCCAATTAACTAAGATTTATTAATTACCTTTTGAGTGACTGCATCAAGCGGGCATATTTGTCTTTAAAAATTGCAGGCAGTCGCGTTTCTACACAGTTACACGTGGAGGAATTCCTCTAGCATGTCTGTGCTCCGAGATATCCCGCGGCAAAGCTTAATTGTGTTGTGCATGATTACGCACACAAGGCGGTGAAAATCGGCGCAATGTTCCCACCCGATGTGACGAACAATGATAGCCTGCTATTGCCAGCCGGTAGTAAAAGGGTAACTGTTATCAGCTTTGCCAATGCCTTCGACCCGTTACCAGATTAAGAGAGAAGGAATGTAGGAAAGGTAGGGAGGTTAACTAGACTATGCGTCCAGTTTGCTACCCTACACCAGATTAAACGACGCATGCAACTGCCGTGGCCCATCGGAGAGGAGCTTCGGGCCAGCTTTAACTGTATCGCATCCGTAATATGCAAAGCACGAATAAACTTTGCCGCGGGTTGTCTCGGAGCACAGACGTGCTAGAAGAATTCTTCCTACTGTAACTGCGTAGAAACGCGACTTCCTCCAACTTTTTAATACAGATATGCCTACTTGCCGCAGTCACTGAAAAGTCAATTATTAATGCTTAGTTAATTAGGACACTGACAGCCGTAATTATTTTCTCCGTTCGCGTCACCCTGGATACATAAGTTGTCTGCAAAGGTAATTTTCATGTTCTTTCCAGTGCTGAATTCTAAAAAAAACGATAAAGCCTAACTTCGAGCACCCGGTAGAATAACATGGAATGATTCCAGCTTAATGCTGACGCTGTTCATCCAGCCCTTCCTGATCTCTGATTCCTCTTCAACCTAATCACCAAACGTAGTCTAGAGTGCTCTCATTCAACGAAATAAAGGATTCATTCATAATTCTCTTGCTTTACCTCTGTACATTCGAGTTACTCAATGATGTTTAATAACAAAGTAAGAAGCTTCTTGTTAAACGTGAACGCTGCGCAGAAAATGATGCACATTCCACCCATTTACGCACTGTGGATGACGCTTGACATCCTTTTCTGTTTATAGTGTCAACATCGCACTTTCTTTAGCGCCACCTAATGGCCGGATTTCAACATTGAATTTCATCTCGTTCATTTCAATTTGAACGAAATACGAACTATCACGCCGCTTTACTGCCCTGCAGCCAGACACGCGTCGTCACGCATTTTCCCTTTTAACTATTAATGCAGCGCGCATAATTCCCTACTGCGAATTTTCTGTCGAGTCAGAGGTACCTGACACCTTCCCGTCTGCTTACTCGTGTGAAGTGCCTGGCTAATTCCTTCGCGTTAAAGCTTCGTCAAAAAGGACGCAGCAGCAGCAGCAACTGCAACAGCGAAGGCTGAATGCCGTAGCGAAGCCCTATGGGATGCGCGCGAGAAGGCACAACGCTGCGCTTAGCAGGGATGAGAATAGCAATTATTTAGTCCCGGCAGTGAGACACCGAAACGTATTAAAAAAAGAAAGAAAAAAGAAGCATGAATTGTTCACCGTGGTCTCACCGAAGCTGAACTCGTACACCACTCGCGTTTGCTGTCGCTATTAAAAGACTACGGTGGCGATACCTACCACACACACCTGATGAATAGTTAACACTGGCTTTAGAGACACTCTTCGGCCAGGTGTTTGGAAGCGTCTATTAACTACAATGCATGCGAACCCCCGTGCCCCGTTCCACCGCTATCTCTTGTCGCCTAAAATAATGTTCTCTCGACTACATTATGGCACGAAACGCTAACGGCTTTAAGAAACAAAAACAAATAGAGTTTGGATATGATCACGTGGACGTCGTTAGCGAGTGAGTATAGCGATAACAAAGAATCCAGTGGCCCCTGAAGAGGTAAGAAGCATATTTTATCTTAAATAAAAAAAAAGTTGCAGGCAGCGTAGGATTAACAGGTGTTCGTGATGCGCTTGCTCCCGTGTGGTCGAAGCGGAGAATGGTGGTAGGCTGCGGCGGAATGCTTTAACGTAGTAGAACGTGCATGTGGGCTGGTAACGGTAAGGCCGCGAGGAAAAAAAAAATGCTGTAGCCGTGTTAGGGGGCACCTGTTTTCAGAGCTTAGATCCACCACGTAGACTTGCATTAGCGTACATAGAAACTTCTGAAGGAAACAAAATATGTAGCCAGATAAGCAGTTTTATATCGTATGGAGATGCAAAACAAACAGGTTTTTTATTTCTCATTAAAAAAAAGGATCACTTAGAGATAAACGGGAATTATACTGGTGTACTTTAAAAATATTCCCCAGTGTTCCCTAGTGCTTGTTCTTGTTCACCTATTGTACGTGGTACATACCCACTATGGGGGGGGGGGATTGGCCAAGAATTGAGTGGTTTTAAAAACTATTGTTCAGATTTAGAATAATGAAGATATAATAGAAAGATTACCGATGACCTACGAAATTGTGGTGCTTGATCTAATGCATATAATGATTTAAATAAAGAGAGGAATTTATTCTTAGGATAGAGCAATAATCTGATTTTTATACTTATATAATTTTGTAGACACGTTAGGATAACGAAATAAATAATTTGTCAACCCATTAGTTTCATCAAGTTTCATCAAGTTCAGAGTTTTATCAACATAATCAATACCGTTTCAGTGTCAGTAGTTATCTTGTCCAGTCAGATGTTACAACTGCAGCCATTTTAAAAGGTCGGTGTTAAAATATAGAAGAAGAAGAAGAATGGAAAGAAGGCAGGAAAGAAGAAAATGGAAAGAAGGCAGGAAAGAAGAAGACATGGAAAGAAGGAAAGAAAAGAGGCAAAGAAAGAAGGAAGAAGAGAAGGAAGAATCAAGGAAAGACGGAAGGAAAGAAGGAAAAAGGATAAGGAAAGGAAGGAAAGAAGAAATAATTAATAAATAGGAACTAAGAAAGAAGGTGAAAGAAATAGGAAAGAAGAATGTAAGGAAAGAAATAGTGAAGAAGAAGGAAAGAAAGAAATAAGAAAGAAGCGAGAAGAAAGAATGAAAAAGAAAGCCTTCCCTCCCTTCCCATCCTCCTTCCCCTCCCTCCTCCCTCCCTCCTTCCCTCCTTCCTTCCCTCTTCACTCCTTCTTCCCTTCACCTCCATCCTATCCCTCCCTCCTCCCTCCCTCCCTTCCCTCCCTCCTTCCCTCCCTCTTCCCGCTCCTTCCCCCTTCCCCACCTCCTTCCTCCTCCTTCCCTCCTTCCCTCACTCCTCCCCTCCTTCCTCTTCCTCTCCTCCTCCTTCCCTCCTCCTTCCTCCTTCCGCCTTCCCTCCCGCCATCAATACAGTCTCACCCTCTGAAAGAAGAAGAAAGAAAGAAAAAGAAAGACAGAATTACTCCCCCCTCTGCCAGCAACACTTACTGCATTATGATTTACGCACCCGGCAATGCTCGCGGAGCTTGGTTTTGGAAGAGTCGTTAAATATTTCACAGCGCACGCAATGGCGTGCTGCTGAATTATATACCTGTCCAGTTATTGTGAGGGAAAACGAGGCTAACACACGCGAGACAACTACCGTTACAGAACGTCTCTCTCCGGTATGCAACTGGATCGAATGGTACCATCGGCAAACTGGACGTTAACACTACACCATACTGTCTTGTTCGGTTCATTCGAAACATACATTACTTGGACTTCCTTGCAACTGCTGCCATTTGGCGGCACTGCGGATCGCATTTCCTATAAATGCCCCAAAACACGTTGGAATCGCTATAAGAACACGTAACATTGCCCAGATATTCTAAACGCACGTGTAGATTGCGTGAAGAAGACGACACATCAGACACGTGGAACACGCACTAACGTGGAAGGATCCTATTGTGCTCATCTAAGAATTTCTATATTTTTACGCGATAAAGATAATTACGGTGAGCTAAAAGAGATTATAATGCGCGCGTGGTCTTGCAATGTTTCCGCAGAATGTAAGGCTATTGGTGCGATTACTTCTTGTCGAAATATATAAATGTTTTACCTCATAGAAAGAAACGAAGAACTCTGCGCTTCGTCTGTGCGTCTTCTATGTGTCTGACGTGTTGTCTTCTTCAGGCGGTTTAGACATGCCTTCAAAATTGATTAACCAATCACTCCAAGAACATGCATAAGCCCAGATATTGCAAGACACTTTTTAAGTTGGCAGAGCTCGTGACATACAAAGACGTGGCTCTCAAAACTCCATGCAACTCAATTGTGTTTTGTTCCTGGTAGAAGTTTACGTGTCATATTTTTAGAATCTGCATGCTAGTCTACGGAGTACGGTTTATCTTTCATTGAAACTAAATTTCTTCGTTTTTTAGGCGTATTTCAACTTTATACTATTATTACGTGACTGACTGCAGTTTGAATTCCTCAAAACGTTTGATAAGGTGTTCAGTTAACTCCCACTTCTTGATCTAATCAATATAAATCTATATTATTACATTTATGTAGTGTAAACATCATAGATGGTGTATGAAACCGTTACACAGTGGAGTACTGCAAAAAATCACACCGAGGAGGTGCCTTTTTGAAAAGGACACTTTGCTGCCAGACTTGTGCGCTTGCCACAAAGCAAAGCATGCGGTTAAGGAGGTCCATTACACTCTGTACCATTGAATGATTTGTTACTTGAAGCTTACTTTCAGCAAAACAAATTATACTGACGTGTACGTGTTCATGCAACAAAGACATCACGTGTGGTTAGGGTTTTTCATATTATCTTTATAATGAAGTAATTTATTACTTCAGATTTCCGATGGAGGCGGAAATGTTGTAGGCCCGTGTACTCAGATTTGGGTGCACGTTAAAGAACCCCAGGTGGTCGAAATTTACGGAGCTCTCCACTATGGCGTCTCTCATAATCATATGGTAGTTTTGGGACGTTAAACCCCACATATCAATCAAATCAATATATTACTTCAGTGTTTATTTTTGTAAAGGTCACTTTGCTGTTAGGCTTGCGTGCTTGAAGCCAAACCAACTTGTGTGATTGACGGGGTTTTGTAATTGTGTTTATGTCAAGCGTGAAACTAGCGCTGCGTAAACGACACTTCGCTGTCAGTGTTGCAAGATTACAACATTGACTTATGTGATTCAGAAACTTTCTGTTTTGTCGGTCGTTAAATGCTTGCTTATGTGGCGGTTGGTTAAAGTTAAAGACACTGTGCTGGCCGGCTAGTTCTCAAGCAGCAGATGCAACGTGCGTGGTCAAGTAGTTTCATGTTAGGTCTTTCACTGAATGAATGCTTACTTAAAAGTTGTTGTTTTTTCTTTTTGTTGGAGATACTTCGCTGTTAGGCTTGCATGATTCTAAGAGAGCCACCTTGCGTGGTTATGGAATTTTATTCATTTTTTACTGTTACATGCTTGCTGGCGTTTAAAATAAATTTCTAAAAAAAACACTTTGTCGTAAGGCTTGCCTGCATGAAACGAAGCCAATTTGTGTGGATAAAGTTTCATATTGTGTATCGTTACGGACTCACTTCGTGGTTGCTTTTCGTAAAAGACACTTTGCTGTTAATTCACTCATTCACAAAACTTTATTTGTGTCCTGAAGCCCGGTCTTTTCTAACCGAGGTGGGCCGCGTCCACGTCGGTACCGTCAGGCCGAGCTTTGTGGCATCATCGTGAACCTTCTGGACTGCCCGTGCTTGCAAGAGATTGAGAATCGGTGGTAAATGAGTTTTACATTATTCACTTCGCCGTGAGGTGCTTGCTCACCCGTTTTGATGAGGCATCATTTATCCTGCGTCAATAGTGGTGAAAGCTCCACCATCAAAAAAAAAAGAGAGGAACGCGTAATCAGAGGTCTTTAAACGCATTGAATTATCAACTCGTATAATCACGAAGCTTCAAAAAGAACACTTGCCAATAATCTGTCAGGCGATAACGAAATAAAAAAAATGGGATTACATTTCTGGCATCATCAAGATTATTTTTACTGCATCCATGTTTTTACCGCTTGTATTTTTATGACATTGAATTATTTTATATTCTTTCAAATACTTGTGATAGAAAACAATGTCACTTGGCTTCCGTAAATGATACCGCCAAACCTTCAAAGGCTACAAAGCTGAGTTATTGCTATCAGTCTTTTAACTGACTGAAAAATGCCGACGACCATAAAAACTGGCAACTTATAATTTTGTGCTCTTTAAAAGCAAGACTGAGTATCTTGAGCAACATGTAGCGTTCTTGTCTGCTTCGAAATAACTAAGATGTATACGAAACATTTCGATGCGCGAAGGTTTTATTTAAAAATGGCTTGATTAGCTGCCCAATAACTGGGGTAATTTAATAGCTATTTTGATAGAGACATGAAATCGCAGCTTTAAATAACGTGGTTTCAAAAAAGAAAACAAAAGAAAAACCAAAATCCTATATTGCTGTCACAAGATATTGAGAACAGAAACGTGAAATTGCTTTGGCTTCGTCTCTTAATCCGTAAAATGTAAAGAAAAAAAAGATGGATAGCATGTGGCTTTCAACAAAACATAATCTTGCATTGATTTGTTTGTAAACACCATCCAAAGCTGACAACAGTCAACGATCGCCGATTTTCGAGCACTACAGAAAAAAAGAGAGAAGAATAAAACAGAGACTGAAAGAGAATCGCCCCCGCTTCCATTAATGGCTGCGACTCTTCAGCCGCGCTTCTGTTTATCGCGACACTTAAGAGCTTTCGTTGCCGCCGAACGCAACCGTGTCGCCTCTGTTAAGTTTATTACGACTCTCCACCATTAAAGCGTGACAAAGGGGCGCACTTTCGAGCCATACATCGAGTCGAGAGGGAGTACGAGACCGGAGAGGAGTCACAGAGCAACTGAGTTTCTTCGCGAAGCGGCGGCTGGTGGTGCGTGGTTTTGGAAACGCTCCGCAAGCGCCTCTTGTCGACGGTGCAGATAATGGCGTCTTCCCCGTGCCTTCCCGATCGGCCAACGGCGACTCCTCCTTCGTTCTCACAAAGAAGGCGAATAAATTACGCGAGATGCGATGGCCGGTTGGAAGGGATAATGCGAGCGTTACTTCAGGGGTGCGAAGAGCGGGGAGTGAACGATAGCTATGACGACAGAAGAAGGAACAAGAGATAAATGGAGAGCGAGAAGCAGCGTTCCAAAGAGAGAGAACCGGACGCGGGGTTGATAACCGCGATTAATGCAGGATCCCGGAGCTATAAGTGCAAGGGAAAATGGGTGGGTACGGGGTTGGGAAAAGGAGATTCATAGAACGCCCCCGTCGAACGAATTTGGCGTGCATATCTGGCGCGCAAGAGCTCATGCCGCCACGCTCTTTCACTCGCGTGCTGAGAGTACGGTGCACCGCGACTACGGCTGCGACGCCTACGGGACGGCACTCGAGGGGACTCGCGGCGACTGGACGACGATGAAAAGGAGCCTCGATGCGACACTCCCGCTGGGAAACTGCGAGCTAACGCACGCACTAGAACTGGGAAGCGTGAGGTCGTGTCGTCGTAGTGAAACACAATCTTTACCAGAGCACGTAAGCGCGGTTCTCAGATTGGTGCGCTGCTTTCTCCGGGTGGGAAAATCACAGTGCAGTGTTTCGTGGGTCGAGAAAAGTTCGGTTATCCGAGTTCACGGAAGTTTTCACTCGTGATTCCTCGTTACCATCGGCTGAGCCCCTTCGGTAATGATACGGCATGCCCCGCCATTATTGGGACGACTTGGGGTATTTGTTTACAATTGATTCTAGTGAGGGATTGTGTTGTGATTACAGTGTCCTCTTTTGTGAGGAAGTACAACTTCTAAGCCCTAATTTACAAATATGACGCCACACCGTCTGTCGGAGCCGAGTGTAAACGAGCTTAAATCCAAGCAATCGAGCACGCCATGTGCTAAACCAGCTAGGCAGCAGAAATTTATTCAGGGAGAGTGCCAGGGAGAGTGTAATACTTCGCTGACTATTTTTTTTTTCAGCGACGATGTTCGCTGTCAGAGAAACAATTGGTTCAACTTAAAAAAAGTTATTCTTAGGATTTTTTCGTTAAGGCTTTTGTTCGGTATATACCAAATCTAAGGAATTCAAGACAATGTAATTAACACTGTTTCTTCGGTTATATTGAATGGAATTTAGATTGCAGGTGCTAGATAAGCTTATTATTATTGTGTGCCAGGCAATATGCAAAGCGGCAGTGGCGGAGGTCATTGCGTTATGCAGAATATAGGAACGGGAATGAATTGTACACTGTTGTAACGGCTAACGTGTTATTTGAAAAAATAAATAAAAAAATGGCCCCGTATCTGCATGTTTCACTGCAAATGTTGTCGAAAGACGATAGTCTTGCGTGTGGAGAGAGTGAACAAAACGTTTATTTGATGTCCTGCGCGAGAAAATTGGTGAATTGTATTCTGAATGCGCTGCGTTAGAGAGTCTCGATCCGTGCAGCGAAGGTGAACGACCGCATCGAGGCACGTTAGACGCGAGCACCATCTGCCAGTTATCTTCGAAAATGAAGGAAGGCGTGCGTGCCCACAGACAAAGATGCGCGCCTGTCTCGGAGGCAATAGGGTGTAGAACGCAAGGCGACTGGCAGGTGCCAACAACATGTCGTCTCAGCAAAGCGTTGGAAACACTTGCCTTTTTGAGTATATCGCGTTCCACTGTAGGCACAGCGTAGTGGACGCTATGGTCCTTAGAATTACTTATGTGTGCCTTCTCTAGTATAAAGCCGCACATAGAAAATATCGGCGTGTTGTTATGGCGCCTCAGATATGCACAATAATTGCTTTTGAATTGACAATCGCCCAAGTATGAAAGCTGAAACTTGAGCAATATTGGTGGGTGCTGCGTATGACGTCAGCCGCTTTACGTATCATTGGGTGTCGTTTATAATATCGTTAGCGCGGACAAACAGACATATATACAGACAGAGAGACAGACCAAAATTTTGGCGTCGGAGGTCCCCAAGCAAGACTATCGTCTTTAAAAATTAATAGAGATAAACAGTGGTTGCTCGATGATTTTCTATGGCTTTACATAATACACGCTCACTCCAGGCGCAGACAACGAAATTTATTTAAAAAAAAACTTGAGTTGGGAAAGCCGTCTTTTTTAAACACGAAAATGACTCCAATCGGTTCATTACAGAGGAGCTCTATTAGGTACCTCTTCAGTCCGTATGCAAGGAAATCTTTGTGGAAGAACTAACCCTATGCATTATTTCTTCCACCACTCACTGGAGGGCACAACGGGTTTTATCGCTTTAATGCTTCACATGTGTATTAAAAGCTATAGCTTGAAAAAAAAACAGATAAGAGTGCACCCGCCAGCTGCTCTGGTCACCCGCCTTCACAGAGTAATATGGTACTGAGTTTCATCTATAACGAAGTAACGACGGCTTGCACAGCGTCACCTGCAGTTTAGCGAAAGTAACGTTTAATTATATCCGTGCCACTTTTACGCCGTGAACTCTCTAACGACCTAATTTGTTTCAACATGACCTCATCAAGTGTGAGGCGCACGGTATGGTTTTATGCTCTCACGTAGCAGAGCACTAAGTACTAGAAATTGTTAACCGCCTTTTCTAAACAAACATGCCACTAATTGCTAATGGACGTGTCCTGGAGGATCCTGTCCTTGTAATTCAAGTTCGAGAGTTCTTTAGGCAATCAGTTTGTGTCGTGCTGCTGAAAATTTCATATTCTCGCGACTTGTATTGCCCCAAGCAAGAACTTGCGATAGCTTCGTATGACCATGATTTTGTTACGCGTTCATGTCACGCCATTTTTCAACGTTATCTGCGTTCTCTAGCGTAAGCGAGTGATAGGTGAAAAAAAGTCAGTTCAGCCTCTGGGACGAAGCAATGCATGTAATAGCAACAAATTAGAATATCTCTCGAATAACGACAGGCAGCTCGACACTTTCAGCATGGCGCTGCAGAACAAAGGACGCTCGAAAGAGACGCCTAGGTACACACATAACAAATGTTAACTAACTACCGTCATGTTTTTACGTGTTTGTATTCGAGGAACGCGCTAAAAACGTTGGTTGGTTGGTTAATAAAGATGTACGCAATGCAGAAGCCGACGATGTTTCAATATTATTTTATTCTTTTTCTTTTCAACTGCGGCACGTTATGACCCCTCTGGATCTCCTGCCACGCCTAGTGTGCCCCATGTTACGCTTTTAAATGTGAATGCATTTCCTCGTCGGGCTATGTCAGATGTCTGGCGTTGTCCGAGGAGTTGCCCGTGTGACGGCAGGTGTTATCTCTCCGCTCTCACTCCCTCTCCCATAGCAACAGCTGTGAGTGCGCGCGCTTATCCTCGCCCCTAGCAACCAGAGCATGTGGCGTGAGAGAGCATAGAAGAGGGTAGGTGCAGTGCTTCGCTATTCGCTCTCTCGCCATTCGCTCTCTCTCTTTCCTGCGCCCCACTCTCCCGTACACTCGCGCCTCACTCTCACCCGTTTGCTGGCTGGGCACCTCTCAAGAACATCCGGGAATGTGTGCTCAAGGCGCCTCTGTGAAACGCCAACGCCGAGCCAAGAACGTTGGCGCTCTACTTTCCCGTCCGCTCGCTTGTCACTCTCGACCGTTCACTGGCTGGGCACCTTTCAAGGTGATGACATAAGTCCGTAAAGGCGAATGTGTGACAGCAACGGTACCCTGTCTCAGCGCAAGAAATGCATTCGCATTTTCTCACGATTCCCTTCGGGAAGGCGGGGACATTTTGTTCTACATCATGAATTGTGAAGAAGAGGCAAATTTTTCTTGCGCATCTCAAAGGCAATTTTTAATTGGAAAGAAAATGTAAAAGCATTGGTGATAGAAGATGCGCGCAAGCTGTTCCTATATTCTGCGTACCGCGAGTGGTTAATGACGTATATGAACAGCTCCCCCTTATAGTATCACCAGCCCTGATATCGGATCTGCTGAAAGACGGAGGACAGATTGTGTTAGAAAACCTAGCCACCCTGTTCATGAAGTGAGTTCTGACGGGGAGGGACATCATAATTTCGGAAGAATGCTAACATCATCTTAATCCATAAGAAAGGGGATGACAAAGACTTGAAATACAGGCCGATCAGCTTGCTCTACGTCGTATACAAGCTATTTGGAAAAGTAATTGCTAACAGAATTAGGACAACATTAGAATTAAGTCAACCAAAGGATCGAGCCTTCACACACAGCCTTCATAGATTACACACACTACACACAGCCTTCATAGATTACGAGAACGCACTTGATTCAGTAGAGACATCAGCAGTCATCGATACACTGTCGAATCAGGGCGTCAATGAAGCATATATCAACACCCTGAAAGAAATCAACAGCGGATCAACTGTCCCCATAGTGCTCCATAAAGAAAATGAGAGAATGCCAAAAAATATGGGTGTATGGCAGGGAGGCACGATCTCCCCAATGCTATTTACCGCGTGCTCACAGGAGGTTTTCAGAGGCCCAGAATGGGAAGAGATAGGGATAAGAGGTAATGCAGAGTACCTTAGTAAACTGCGCTTCGCTGATGGCATTGTTCTGCTCAGTAACTGACGGGACGAATTGCAATTCTTGGTTACTGAATCACACTAGGAAAGCCAAAAGGTAAATTAATCTGCGGAAATCTTAAAATTAATCTTGAAATTGATCTGCGAAAACGAAAGTAATGTACAACAACCTCAGAAAAAAGAGTGCTTCAAGATAGGTAGCAGAGCATTTAACTTTGTGAAAGAGTACGTCTACTTAGGGCAGGTAGTAACAAGATTGAAGTAACTATAAGAATAAGAATGGGAGGGAGAACATCACGCAAGCATTCTCAAATCATGATTGGTAAATCGCCACTATGCCTCAAGAGGAAAGTATACAACAGTTGTATCTTACCGGTACTTACCTACGGAGCCGAAACCTGGAGGATTACAAAGAGTATTCTACTAATGTTTCGGACTACAGAGCGAGTAATGAAAAAAAAATTATAGGTGTAACCCTAAGGGAAAAGAAAAGAGCAAAGTGGGTCAGGGAATAAGCGGGTGTTATGGGTATCATAGTCAAAATTCCGAAGAAATGGTTATGGGCAAGGCACATAGTGCGATGGCAGATAACCGGTGGTCATTAAAGATCACAGACTGGATTCCAAGAAGGCAAGCGTGTGAGGGGCAGACAAAAAGCTGGTTGGGCATATGAGATTAGGAAGTTTGCGGGTATAAAGCGGCAGCAGCAAGCACATGACCTAGTTGATAGACAGGCGAAACATGGGAAGAGGCCTTTGTCCTATAGTAGGCGTGGTTAGGCTGATGATGATGGTTATGATAATACCACCGACACAAGCATGGCACGTGGAGGTGCTGGCTAGTGCAGAGGGCTGTGGAGTGAGAGGCTACTGGTTCGAATCCTCGGTGTTTGCTTTGAAATTTTTTCTACTTGATTTATTTTTCTTTGTGCGTTATTCACATATATGAGTAAATATGCATATCCGGAACATGACGGCAGGAATCAGCAGAGAGTGTCCATATAATTGCCATCGCAATAAGAAAGGATCACACAAAAGCTAGCAGTTAAACTTGACTCTTAGTTATGCGCGCAGGGACTCACTGAACCACTCCGGTGTAATTCTAGCTTCTTGCCGCAAATTGCAATGATTTCTAGTACCTTTTGACACAACGAAGAAACGTCTCACGGGCTGTATTGTAGAAAAGTAAAATGTTCTGGAAATATATGCATTTCGTGGCATACTGCGGTGAGCTTACATGTTCAGAAATATACCCGAATTTCACGTATTACAAACTGCACACAACTAGCTTTTGAGTGCGATACCCGTAGGAACATTGCTCCACGGCGAATTACGTGGCGTCGCCCGAACAATCTTGGCGGTGGCGGCATGGCCTTCCTCTGCGCATTCTGCCAGAGCCGGTCGTTACGGAGCCGATAAAGGCTTACAGATGCGCTCACTTTCCACGCACTGAATGGTTTGGGAACAAGCTGGCGAGTGAGATGCTCAACACAAAAGGACCAACGCCGGAACAAGCGAGCGAACGTACACGAAAATGTATAGAGACAAAGACGAAGGACAGCGCACGCGAGACAACGGACGGCGAAATGTCTGCACAGCCGGGTAATTGCCGCAGCCAAAGATTGCGGTAAGAAGGGATGGGGCAAATAAAGAGAAAGCAGCGCTGGCGTGGGTGGCGCAAAGGCGACGACGGGTGAACTAAGTGTGGCATTCGAAGGAGGCGAAGGCGTCCCTCCGGGGCTTTTTTGTTTGCTTTTCTCTCGGCTTTCTCAACGCCCTTCGCTGGGCTCTCTTCTGGGATGAAGACGCGACCCCGACTTGCGCGCTGTAAGATGGGGGAGCTGGCGTAGCCGATCCGAGAAAAGGTATTAGAACGGCGATAACCTGATTGGGGACTCGAAGGCTGAGCCAGAGCAGAAGGATTGGCGATGGCTTGCTGCTTGCTTACTTGCTTGGCGATGGTGTTCGATATAGAAATGAACGTTGCCCTATGGTCTTGGATCTGTTTTGGCTCGGCGGCGTTTGTTTCTCTTGTTTCTCTCACTCGCTTGTAAGCAGACGAATGACCTGGCGTTTCTCTCACCGCGGCTTTGTACTGTGCACACGCGCGCGCGCTATTGAACGGCCTAGCCGACGCATTAAAAAAAAAAGATTGGTTGCAGCGAGAGGGGTGTCTTGGCCAACTGGTTAGCGCGTTAACTTCGGTGCATCGTCACCGGCTTGACGTACGTCATTGCGTTCTCCATGTTGTCGCTGCTGTGGTTCTCGAGGATGTAGTAACTATGTTCGTGCTTATAGGAATGTGGACTCGGGGGTGGTACTCTGCGATAACATAATGCCATGCGTCGTCCCCTAGCGAAACTCATCCTTACTTTTCAACGTGTCGGCGTATTGGATCAGGTGTTCATGCATGCATTGCCATAGAGCTGAAGAACGAGTTGGAGTTGTGGAAGGAAAAGACGGAAAGCCAACCAGACGAGCGTCCAATTCGCTACCACAATCTGGGGGAAATGGGCTAAGAAATGAAAAAAAAAAAGATAACAAGGCCCTATCAAGGCAGAAAACGCGTTGGACTAAAGTTGGCCTGTTAGGGGGTGGGTAATTACAAACTGTGGAGTTCGGACTTAGTTATCGACAAAACATGGCATGCCGAAGCAGTAACGAAGCTAGTTATTTATGATGTTGCTACACTTTGGCAACGAGCCTGCGGTGTCAGATGAATCTGTAATAAAAAAAAAACTGAAATATAATGTCACCGGGATGCATTGAAATTTGTCTGAAGCGCAGGTTGGCTTGCGTGTATTGGAGAGTAGACGCCACCACTTTATACTGACAGCTAGATTCAGTGACGTCCAGGTCACGTCAGTCTATACAGGATGTTATGGAAACTATGACGTAGGGTTCATTTATTATCCATTACACCTTCACAAGAAATCAAGAAATTTATACATCTAGTGGTGATGATAAAAAATATTTTGTCTACACCTAGAAACAAAATATATGAAAGATGCTAACTCCATGGTCTAAAAAGTTCGGCCTAGACCTCAAGGCCTTCGTGCCGCGTGACATTAGGACTTCTAGTGCAACGTGAGATAGGGTGAACCCCACGCCCTGCGCGGCCGGAGGGAATCCCGCATGCTGGAACCCAATAAAGTTTATTCTCTCTCTCTCTCTAAAAAGTTCGGCGCTCATTCTCGACTCTAGATTACCTGAAGCGTCAACTCTTTTTTTTTCTTTCTGGAGAGAAATGTGAGTGGGCAGAAAACACCTGTGCCTCTTTTTTAAATTTTAACATCAGGCCAAAAATAAAAGCTCGATTGTCAAGCAAAGTGCTTTAGGGAAAGCGCCGCGCAACGACTTAATTTTATCGGCAGCCCACCGGAACTTCGCCAAAAGAAGACTGCATGCGGTGGCAGGGCGGGACGATCGAAATGAGTTCTAGATATCGGCTCCTGCAAGAATGCGTTTTAATGCGACGTTGACAGATTAGCGCCGCACTTCCAGCCGCGAGGAGGCGGCCAGATGCCTTACGAAGAAATTTAACGCCGCCTTCCTTGGCTCTCTTTCTCTCATTCGCCCTTTGTGCATACGAGTCCCGCGAACCGTTCGCCTTTAATGGCGGCCGCGCGCAGCCCGCCTCACGTGCAGCGCCGATGTTCTTATTGTCACGTTTTTTCTCCTGTCTTCTGTGCGACTTGAATTCACGTTTACAAACGCAATCAATCAATCAAATAAAATCAATCAATCAATCAATCAATCAATCAATCAATCAATCAATCAATCAATCAATCAATCAATCAATCAATCAATCAATCAATCAACCAATCAATCAATCAATCTTTTTTGGCACTCATTACAGCAAGGCACCGAATATAGCAACACACACACACACACACACACACACACACACACACACACACACACAGCCCCGCCGCGGTGGTCTAGTGGCTAAGGTACTCGGCTGCTGACCCGCAGGGCGCGGGTTCGAATCCCGGCTGCGGCGGCTGCATTTCCGATGGAGGCGGAAATGTTGTAGGCCCGTGTGCTCAGATTTGGGTGCACGTTAAAGAACCCCAGGTGGTCTAAATTTCCGAAGCCCTCCACTACGGCGTCTCTCATAATCATATAGTGGTTTTGGGACGTTAAACGCCACATATCAATCAATCAACACACACGCACACACACGAGCGCGCGCGCGCACTTTGGTTTTACATTTTTTGATGGTCCGATTGATATGTGGGGTTAACGTCTCAAAACCACTATATGGCTACGAGAGACGGCGCACTGGAGGACTCCGGAAACTTAGACCACTTGAGGTTTTTTTAACGTGCACCTAAATCTAAGCACACGGGCCGACAGCATTTTCGCTCCCATTGAAAGTGCAGCCGTCGCAGCCGAATTCGATCCCGTGGCCTGCGAGTCAGCAGCCGAGTACCTTTGTCACTAGACCACCACTGTGGGGCAGTTTTACATTTCTACTACACATTTCTGGTTCTCATATGTAGCAGAGTGGCGAAAGGCTCTGGTGCTTCATCAAAAGCGAAAATAGACCGTTGGTGCCAACACGAGTGATTCGAAAAGACGGTCAAGTAATGATGCCACCACATCGCGTCATCGCGTTGGCATAGACCGCCCAAATTTTCTGACTTCATCTCGAAATCACATAGCAAAACGTCACACAATGGCATCATCACATGCCATCATCACTTTGCGCTGCCTCCGTAATTGGTGGGCCGATCACGGGCAGTGCAAAACCAAGTGAGATGCAGAAAGTCCGCAAAGGTGCCGTGATGTGTCCTTTTGGGCGGCAGCTCTGTCAGCATTTTCGCTCCATACTTCTTTACTAACAAAAAAAAAAACAGTCAACAACATGGCGATTATTGGAGACACGTACATATTCGACACCCTCGCTGTACAGTCGCATCTATACCAGACGCCTGTACACCTAAATGCGAAGCGTGCGGGGCGTGGCTTGTGTCAACTTCGACCAAATTACCTGCACATGTTCCACAGTGACCCACACCCATTTAACACAGTACCCATCCTGCATTCAAGATAACCCCGCCTTAGCAGAATGGCTATGCAGGTCGGCGCATACCCGCAAGACTAGCTTTGTGATGTCTGGCTGGCCGAAGACTCATTCAAGAATCAAGGTGGAGCCACCCAAGCATTTTTTTAATCCTCCTTGGGGCCACCCTATGAAAAAAGGGGAGCTTGTAGAAGGGTCAGTCTGCTGGCTCCCTGATTCCATTGGCTCCAGTAAGGACATAAAATTAAGTTGCGTCTGTCACTATTTCACCTTGGCCTTTGCAGACTTATGGATGTTTGTGCATGAAATGATAGTAATAATATCTTTTGAAACAGTTGTTCTCAGTGCATTTGTTTCAGATGGGACTAAAAAAATAGAGTATATTGTTTCGATGTGAATGGAAACCCTGGAAATGATATCACAAAGGAGAGGCGGCTTTTCATTTTGTTCTGCGGTATGGCGAGTCCGCTGCCGATATGACACAATCGTGGGGCAGTAAAAGAGTGCTCTCATTGGAAAGCCGTCCGACAACAATGGTTCTACGAGTTGAGGAATCTATTGCGCGACTGTTGCCAGTGTGTATTTGTTGAGCTCGAATGACGGTTGCGCAAGCTGCTTCAGCTGTATAGGAAGAAGCGCAGGTGAGAGAAAGGCGTCTAGAAGGTGACCGAATGCGCGTCAAAGAATAAGGAAAAGAAGAATTGGAGGGAGGATGAGAATCGTAAATATCATGACAAAATTTACACTACAGTCTTTATAACCTATAGACTTTCTGAATAAATAAGCACACTACGTAATCCGTACGCATTGATGTTGCTCCTAAAGCATCTGTAATATTTGCTTTTTGATTGACAATGTTGACAAATATAGATGGAGCTACTGCAGATCAAGATGAGCGGACGTTGAGCACGGGCCTAAGTTTTCACTGGGTGACTGATTTGTTGCCAATTAGTTGAACAGACAGATAGACAGACAGGCAGGCAGGCAGATTGAAATTCCTGCGTTAAAGTATCCCCCCCCCCCCAAAAAAAAGTTCATTGTGTTTAAAATACCTACACCCCTCTCCCGAATCCTTGCGGACACACTCCAGACAGCTCAGGCTTGACCTTTCGAGAACTCTTTCCAAAAAGCGTGGGATGTTATGGAATAGCGTGAACAACCAGCATCTAGATATAGCGTTGTTGCAGTGCCTAACTAAAACCTGTATTTCTACAGGCGAAGACTGAAGTCAGCTCACATACATAAGCAACCACTGCTGTGTCTGTCAAGTTTCAAAGATGTAAAGAAAAAAAATGCACCTATCCCGGCTACAGCTTCACTTTGCCTTGTTATGTTCTTTAACCGATCATGCACAGAAACGTCATGTTGGCGACAAAGGTGCGGAAAGAATCGGCTGACTTTCTTCTGTCGTAAACAGTGTCGTCCTCGTGTAATCTATGTACAATCGCATTGAATGGTCCCACTCATCCACGTGAAAAAAGTTCAGTTAAATAAAAGAAAGTACTGTTGCACATGCTTTTTCAAATAATTGAAGTAAGGAACGTCACAACACTAGAAAAAAAAAAAGCCTGAATTCTGGGCGAACTTCCCGCGATTCATTTATCTGGAAGAAGTTTTTATACTAATCAGAACAATATGATCAGAAGAATGATGATATTTCTTTTTTGAAAAGTATCTTTTTTTAAAGAAGACAATATAAATTAACGCCTGATATTGTACGAAGCGTAAGACACCCCCCTCTCCCTTTTGAGGTCAGTTCGGGGCAAGAAATTAGTCAGGATGATTATGCAGCACGTGTTAGAGATTAGCGGAGGCCCCTTGGAGAATGACACGGACCTGACAAACTCCAGGGGGCCTCATTAGAAATTATTCGCCGGCGTGCTCCAGCTTAAGCGAATCACGGTTCATCAAGGTACCTCGAAAAGTTTCTTAAATTACGCTTCGCTTCGGTTAGCGATTTCGGCTCGCTTCCAGTCGCGGAAGGTTGAAATATTGAAATCGGATTATGAACTTTCTTCCTCTGTGGCTGCGCGGAGTATTTCCGAATTGCGAATAAGCCTAATCAGTAATACAGTTTAAGATATTCATTATTGCTACTATTATTTCTAAACATTTAAACATTACGATAAAAAACATTACAGATGTCGCAGGCCAATAATAGCAAGCGCTAGATAGATGCGACCATTTTATGAACGTAGTTCTTTGACTTGTTGTGCTAGATATGTATGCATCTTTTCACTTTCCCTAGAAGAACGCGATATTCGTTTACGGAAGCAGCTGTCGAGGCCAAGTAATGGTCGGGTGGATTCAGAGACCATTACACCGCTCGCTGTAATACAAGAAGCTATCTTGCATGTGTATTTTTGATACCGCGTATTACTTTGCCTGATGTCCAGGCTTTGGAAATACATAAATAAATAAACAACGCAGTATAGCCCTTCCTACTAAACGCTTGCTAAAAAAATGTGAAAGAAACAAACTTCCCCAGAGAATGCACAACTTCAAGTAGCAGTTCTTAAACTTCAGCTTTTGAGTAGATGTGCAGAGTTAATAGCATGCTCACACGAGTTGATTACAATGTACTTGCAGCTGGGGCAACTTTGTTCAAAATACAACGCCGGCTTCATAGACAGTACCATCTGGAATATTTGCTCTTTCCGCAGTTAGTTGAGTACCAAGTACTCAAAATCGTTAAACATTTTTTCTTCCCCCCCCCCCCCCCCCGGTATGTGCGCAATGTGATGGCCTTGTGGTGGCCTTGGGTTCGAAAAGCACCCCCACTTTTTCGCCCAATAAAATTTTTCCTCCTCCCCCTCTTCCGTTGAGATTCATTTAACCGAAAAGCGAGCAACGTGGTATTCGAAATTCACAATCAGTTAAAAGGACCTCTTAAAGAAAAGCTGTACCCAGTCATGGAGATCGCTCGTACACCATCCGCCCTTCTCCTGAAGCAGGTATGCGTGCTATAATCTGAATATTGGAAATGTACTTTCTAAATTAGCATGCAGAATTTCGCTTCTAATGCAATATTGAGACGCAAAAGCACCACCCCACACGATGGCGAGAGAACGTGAACAGACCATAACATAAGGGTTTTTACTAATTCATGATGTACAATTTGATTTATTAGCTTCGACGACCAACACGATTTTAAATTCGTATCTTTAGACGCAGTCGAGGTAGGCTAAAAATAACAGAGATGGCTCCGCAAACGCCTTTTTGTTACCGTTAAGCAAGTGCCACCTACAGTTGCCGTTTGCAACGTCTAATACTTTCCTTTTATTTGCAGCAAGTATTGAATGTTCACCTGCTATAGTTGACATACTAGCAAATACAGAAAAAGTATTGCAGCCGGAAGAAACTGCAACGCCGGGTAAAAATTCACGCATTCACAATAAAAATCCGCGCAATGTGGACGAATGGGCGAAGCAAATCCCAGGGTCCATAACGTATATATTGAAGTGGCCGACCAGTATAAAGGGTTTGTGCTTGTTGAAGTTACATATTGTTTGGTCGCAATCATGATTGTTGTTCGTCTTTTTTATTCACATACACACATATGTGCCACCTATACCAATGGTTTTGTAACCACCATGACAGCATTCAGTGAGCCTAAACGGCAATGTTAGGTCCTAAAGTCTATAATGTGTACGTTAAATTTGGCGACTAGTATAAAGGGTGTGTGCTTCTTGGTGGTTTATATTGTCCCATTTTTCCCACCTTTTCTTAGCAGCGTAGGTGGTGTTTTTCACAGCTGTGTTACAAGTGTTGTGATACACTGTGGACGCCGGTACTTCGGACCGCAAGGTCCTAAGAAGCTTCGCCCCTAAAACGACTTACCGAAGTAAAGGAACAACCACAGCACAGCAGCAGTCCATGTTCTGGCGAGCTGGATGCTCAGCCGTGGACTCCTGAAAGGAAACTTCATTCTGGCTTCCTCAGCATCCCCCAGATGACGTTATCAGCTTCCTCTCTGTCGCCACTTCACCCAGTTGCCCGTGGATGTAGGCTCGACCTGTAAAATAAAAAAATGCAGAAATGTAAAAAGAAAGTTTTGCTGCTTGCGAGAAAAATGTAAGAACGAATGTGCAAAAATTACAGCATATCCACGGAGCGAATGATGATGAGTAGGGCGAAGCGTCTGTCTGTCTGTCTGTCTGTCCGTCCGTCCGTCCGTCCGTCCGTCCGTCCGTCCGTCCGTACGTCCGTCCGCCCGTCCGTCCGTCCGTCCGTACGTCCGTCTGTCTGTCTGTCTGTCTGTCTGTCTGTCTGTCTGTCTGTCTGTCTGTCTGTCTGTCTGTCTGTCTGTCTGTCTGTATGTCTGTTCTGTCTGTCTGTCTGTCTGTCTGTCTGTCCATCCATCCATTCCCCCTATCACACTAGAGCGCATATAGTATGGACGGACGGATGAATGGATAGATGGACAGACAGAAAGACGGACAGACGCTTTGCCCCACTCATCATCATGTACTCTGCGAATATGCTGTGAATTTATTATTATACAAAAACCGCTAACGCCATCTAGTGATATTTACAAGAACCTATACACACAACACCATCTAGTGATATTTTTAAGAACGTATACACACAACGCCATCTACTGAGCAATTTTTAAAACTAACTAGAAGTGGCTACTACAATATACAGTTACAAGGGAACGACCCACACCCTTAGGATCATCGCTCCTAAAAAAAAAGGTGGGGGGAAGGCGTAGTGCCATCTTCTAATCGCAAGTATCAGCGTAATCTCTGGTTATCACATAATTAAGCTCTAACATGTGCCCCACACTTGGCATTGCGCATGTAATCCGATCACAGCAGCAGGGCTGATGATAACGTTCGCGAAGCAACTGATACGTATGAGTGAGCCTTACGCAGAGCGATGACGTCTGAAATTTCGCTTAGGGGAGCGCGGAATTTGGTTAAGAAAAGGACAGAAAGGACGTTCACTTGCAACTGAATTTATTTGAAAGAAGCTTGATGCCAAGAAGGCTTATGCGCAGGCGCATTGCCAACAGACGCTGTCACAAAAAAAAAATTGCCCGCAGCTTCCCTCGGGGGAACACTGAGGAGGATGCGGAAGCATGTAATTGGTTAACGGGTGTTAAATTGCGACTTACTTGGGTCGATGGCTAAATTGGTTAACGTGGTTGTGAAATGGGGTGTTAAATGAGTGAACACGTACGGCACGTATGCGAAAGGGCGGTGTTTTATTTATTGCGACGAACCAACGGACGAGCGGCAACTGAGCGAGCGAGCGCCGACCTTGAGTATATATACAGCGCGACGGTGCATGCGCTGTCAGCTGTCGAATGTTCTCGAAGGAGAAGCGCGCGCGCGGCACAGATGGCGACGGCGCGACGGCGCATGCGCTGTCAGCTGTCGAATGTTCTCGAAGGAGAAGCGCGCGCGGCACAGATGGTGGGCGACGGCGCGACGGTGCATGCGCGCGCGTCAGCTGTCGAATGTTCGAGAAGTGGTGCGGACGGCGCGGACGGCGCACTACAAGGCGCGAGTATAAGATGCTTCCGCATCTAATATGTTGAACGATTTTGAGTACTTCGTACTCAACTATGGGAGAGCACTGAGCCGTCCCGCTAAAACAGTTTAGTGGCTGGTAACAGAGTTAGGGGGGGGGTTAGAAAAAGGGGGGTAACGATTTAGAGCACAGAGTACTCTACTATGGGAGAGCTTAAAGCCGTCCCGATAACATGCCTGAATACACAGGCACGGTTCAGTGCGCACGGTAACAGAGTTAGACACATGCCTGAATACACAGGCATGGTTCAGTGTGCACCGACGCTCGCGTAGGTTTTAAATAGCTAACTTTACCGTACAAGCTCATGTTTGTGTTACTGGTTTCCGTACCAATACTTTACCTTCCTGGTGCATTTAATGTGAAACTTTGACCGTTTTAACTCGGACACATGTATGCTTTTGAAGTGCAACAAATAACCTTATACTTGATGAACGCGTGAATATTGCAGTAGCAGAGAACGAGTGATTATTGTATCAGACGTAATGAATTAGCTCAACTAAGGCGGTGCGGACGGCGCGGACGGCGCACTACAAGGCGCGAGTATAAGATGCTTCCGCATCTAAAACAGTTGTTACGAAACGCCGGCAGACCCGGTAACAATCTTATATTTTGAAGAAGGGTGGGGCACATTTATTAAGTTCAAACATTTAACTGCTGTGAAGGAATTCTGTCTCTTTCATCGCCAAGTGCACCAAAGGTGCACTGGTGCACGTGTCTGCTACTACAGTGGTCCGCCTCTTAAATCTCTCTCTGACGCCTACCCTTTTACTCGACTGACGACGTCAACGTCTTCGAAGAGTGCTGTGCAACTGCCTTTCTCGCAATACGCGGGAAAGTGCACCCCGCCATTTTCAGCCTTGATCGTACCTGAGGGCTTCCTTAATCTATCATTAAGACATCGGCCCGTTTGGCCGATGCAAGCGTTTCTACAACCGAGTGAACTCTTGCAAACCACTTCCGTAGCAAGGGGAACTTGTATTTCCTTGTGTTACGGGCTGCTTATGTTTGTTTTCGCACGCTGTTTTATTTCTTTGTTCACCGGTAAGAGCACACGAACGTGCGAGTTTCACGAGATCACTTCACATTATTGGGGACAAAGACGTGCCTTCCCAGCTGCACACCCAAAACTTAACAAAGCACAAGCTCTAACTCTAAGGAGATTCAAACACGTACGTACATAACACCATCCACGTTACACAGAGTCGACGCCGACACACCACCCACATGCTCCCTTTGCAACCATCCCTATTGCAATTTCGAACACATGCTTTGGCTGTGCACTACCCGCAGCGCAGCACAACTAAATACCCAAGAGGCTTGGCAGGAAGCCCCCAAGAGCAACGAATACAAGCAGCAACTACAGGCGGTCCAGAGGGCCCGGGACATCACTACAAGCCTTCGTCTGCCAGTGCCATCCTGGGCGGAGCCTCCAGGCTGAATTAAGGGTCGGAATGGCCCCTTCTCAGCCTCCTCAGGGTATGTTTGATAAGTCAATCTCACTCCCTCTCAGGGGTGCCGTGTGAATGAGGTTCACGCCGTGCTTTAATCATACCCTCTTAACGTTGTGAGAAATGATGCGAATATATGGCATCATAACATGCTTGTTGAGCCTCTGCCTTGGAAAAACGCAGCGTGGAGCACCATTCTGCTTAAGAAGAAAGGATGCCATGACAACAAGGAAGGAGGGTGGGAAACCCGATACTAAAAGGCGGGAAACTTGGTGGTTGAAGCTACAGCTGACCATATGAGCGCATGACTTGGTCAGAGCCGTCAGAGCAGAGTTGAGACACGATGAAGCAATCCCCCTTTTACTTCATAATCGTATTGTGTGGTAATAACGAAACTGACTCATTGATTGTTCGATTGACCACAAATTCTGTGTTGTAAGCACGATTCAGTTGCAACATCCTACATCTCCCAGCGTTTCTTTCGCGTAATACTCGCGAACGCTGATCGAGACAGCATGAGCGAGACAAACATTTGCGTCGGTCAGCGTGAAATAACTCCATGTGCTTAACAAACAAAAAAAAATGTGAACGTAGCCAATCCCACAGCCAATTTTGTCAACAATCACCCTGGGAAATCCAGAGTGGCGGTAGATTGTTTATTGGGCCACACTGTTACTGCGTTTCGTAATCTGCGCAACTATAAGGCCTCAGCTGCCGCTGCCGGCACGTTGTCGCAGATTTCACCAACGGAGGCAAGATCCACAGCTGCGCAAACAGAGACGGAGACGCAACTTGCGCAAGTTTCAATACTCGCAGACGCCACATAGCAAACACGGTAACCCTAGAAAGCAGCGTCGAACGGTCCTTGCCCGAGCGTCAGTCAAGAACGTACATCCGACGGCAACGTGAGATGGCGAGCCCGAAATCGATAGCGCTTCGCATAGGCTGCTAAGCAGTCGCTTAAGGCTTCGAAACTCGAGACGCACGTCTCCGTCAGACGAGCAAGGAAGCCGAAGAAAAAAAAAAGTATGGCTTGAGAGAGATAGAGAGAGAGAGAGAGAAATAAATAAAGGGAAGAAACAGGGAGGTCAACCTAAAAAAAACTGGTTTGCTACCCTGTACAAGGGTGGGGAAATAAGGGTCGGAAAGAGGATAGAGAGATATAAAAGAAATTATAAAAATGCCATGGCTCGAAGCGAAGAAAAAATTGCATACTGTGCAGAAAGACTCTCGCAGTCGTCGCGAGGACAATTCCATTACTTTCCTCGGCTACAAGCAGCGGGGCTGTTCCTCCGCAGCACGCGAGTGTAAGTAGGCGGGGGTTGCTTGAAGCCTCCCTCCAAGCGTGCGAGCCTCACGTTCTGCTCCCGAGCCCTGCACGCACGCCGGGATCCACGTGCAGGTGGTGCAGTTCACACGCCCGTTCGAACGAACGGCCCCTGTCACGGTTTCGCAAAACAGAGAGTGAATTGGTGGCGCTTGCGCGAGATGCGTGTGAAGAGTGGATAGAGGTAGCTCGCAAGTCCGAGTTCCGTAATGTGTTTAAAAATAAATCAGTAATGCGGAACAGGTGTGCGCGAGATCTGCACTCTGTATTTTGCCCGATTTCAGCTAGAAAGAGAGTGAAAGATTCCGAGAGTGATAGCAAGAGAATGAAACACAGAGAGAGAGAGAGCAGGGAGAGAAAGAATATACAATTTCTTTTAGAGTGAGAAAGAGAGAGCTAGAGTGCGGAGGAGACAGACAGACAGACAGACAGACAGACAGACAGACAGACAGACGGACAGATAGATAGATAGATAGATAGTTGATAGATAGATAGACGGTTAAAACAGAAAAAGGGAGAAAGGGAGAAAGAAATCGAGAGCACAGTGGAGGAGACGGGAGGAAAAAAAAAGGGAGGATATGCAGTTTCCTTTAGAAAGAAGGTGAGATGTGGTGAGAAAGAGACAGACAGATGATAGATCGATAGATAGATAAACAGAGAAAGCGAGAAAGGGAGAGAGAAAGAAAGATCAAAGAAAGAGATGGGAGGAAAAAAAAAGAGAATATAGTTTCCTTTAGAAAGAGGGCGAGATATGTTGAGAAAGAGATAGATAGATAGATAGGCAGATAGATAGATATATTGAAGAAAACGCGACGTTCTTGAGAAAGAGAGAGAGAGAGTGAGACGAAGGCCATCTTGGATGTATACTAAGTTCCTACCGTGGCTCTGCGTTGTTGCTCGCTTAAAAGAGGCGGTGATGCTGTTGTAGTTATTGTTTAGGATATCCCCAACACCGCCACTCATGCCGATCTCCTTTTTTTTGTGTTACTAAACGTGTTCTCTCAGGCTGTCTGCAGCCTTGTTTGTCCGGAGGAAGAAGCGTCTCGGTGTTTTTAGTAACAGATAAGTGGAAGGTGGCTCCGAAGCTTTTCGCGTGCTGTCGAGTACGCGTGCGTCGTTGTAGCGCAGCCGTCGATCCATCGTCGAAGAAACATCTTCCTCCACGCACGCAATTCTGGCGGGATTATGTGGAGTGGAGAATATTGACGCCCGTGCGTGCATAACATGTTCGCAGATGCTCGGTTCTCTCGAAAATGCGGGATTATGTTGCACAGTCCATGGGCGCTTGCTGCACTCTTTCGAAACAAGCTAACGCGAAACGAAAATCCTCTCTGCGCAGGCGAGACGAGAGCAGTGCTTGCGGTGCCTCCAGACGAGGCGCAACAAATATTTCATGCACGTACAGTACGACGACATTGGAGAAGGTTGTGTTAAAAAAAATCGGATTGCAAGGCATCTGTTTGTCTTGTACGATAACGATATCGTTGCTTCATTGAAAGCACGCAGTGTGGCCATTACTTCTTCACAAGAAATTCAAAACCCCAGTGTTTGTTACGAAGAGCTCGTGGGGACAAAAAAAAAAAAAGAGCGCTACGCCAAAGGGATGATAGCGTTTGCCCGAGACAAACAGTTCGATTAACGCGCGCGGAGTATTCAGGTTACCAAGGTCGAACGTGCTCAGTATAGCAACGGATCATTGACTAAGACTTTCACCTGAGCCCTGCTGCTAACAACACTCAGGATACCGTATTTATACTTCGTGCGCATTTCAATAGGGTTTTTGAAGGAAAGCCCGAATTGGTGCTTTGTCTCAACTCTATCTATCTATTCTATCTATCTATCTATCTATCTATCTATCTATCTATCTATCTATCTATCTATCTATCTATCTATCTATCTATCTATCTATCTATCTATCTATCTATCTATCTATCTATCTATCTATCTATCTATCTATCTGTCTGTCTGTCTGTCTGTCGTCTGTCCTGTCTATCTATCTATCTATCTATCTATCATCTATCTAGCTATCGATCTATCTTTCTATCTATCTATCTAGCTATCTATCTATCTATCTATCTATATATCTATCTATCTATCTATCTATCTATCTATCTATCTATCTATCTATCTATCTATCTGTCTGTCTGTCTGTCTGTCTGTCTGTCTGTCTATCTATCTATCTATCTATCTATCTATCTATCTATCTATCTATCTATCTATCTATCTATCTATCTATCTATCTATCTATCTATCTATCTATCTATCTATCTATCTATCTATCTATCTATCTATCTATCTATCTATCTATCTATCTATCTGTCTGTCTGTCTGTCTGTCTGTCTGTCTGTCTGTCTGTCTGTCTGTCTGTCTGTCTGTCTGTCTATCTATCTATCTATCTATCTATCTATCTATCTATCTATCTATCTATCTATCTATCTATCTGTCTGTCTGTCTGTCTGTCTGTCTGTCTGTCTGTCTGTCTATCTATCTATCTATCTATCTATCTATCTATCTATCTATCTATCTATCTATCTATCTATCTATCTATCTATCTATCTATCTATCTATCTATCTATCTATCTATCTATCTATCTGTCTGTCTGTCTGTCTGTCTGTCTGTCTGTCTGTCTGTCTGTCTGTCTGTCTGTCTATCTATCTATCTATCTATCTATCTATCTATCTATCTATCTATCTATCTATCTATCTATCTATCTATCTGTCTGTCTGTCTGTCTGTCTGTCTGTCTGTCTGTCTGTCGTCTATCTTCTATCTATCTATCTATCTATCTATCTATCTATCTATCTATCTATCTATCTATCTATCTATCTATCTATCTATCTATCTATCTATCTATCTATCTATCTATCTATCTATCTGTCTGTCTGTCTGTCTGTCTGTCTATCTATCTATCCATCTATCTATCCATCTATCTATCTATCTAT